>OY720455.1:20169460-20376960 GCA_963082715.1 Harpalus rubripes
GTAGTGGAAAGATTAGCCGGTATAAGAAACCGTAGCCTGGGTGTACTACGGTATTCACACACTCTTCATGGCAGCTCTTTTCCTTGTCCCCAGTTAAAATTGTAGCAAATTCATAAAAAAATATAATTTTATTACCACTCTGGCCTATAGGTTCTTAATATAGTGAAAAACAATATTAAATGTATATAATTATAGAAAATATTGTCCCGATATCATCGCATACATTCACATTTTGCTTATTGCAATTATAGTAGTAATCTGCTTAATTTTAGTCCAAGATAATTAACAGTACAGCTCCAGACCCCAGTGTCCATTGGACACTCTCAAATTTGTGATACTTACATTTTTATTTAATTCCACTTAAAAATTATCCCTTGACCGTCCTATTCTATCCTCTCTTGTTTGTACGTGGTTTGAATAGTTAGATTTGCCGCCATCTTGTATGAAACCTGTTGGAATTGACTGGGACACGTTTTTTCCGATTTGCAAACCGGATTTATTTTTTGACGCATTATTTATTCGTGCTGGCAAATAGTCCGGATGTTAAGGCAGTTCACCCTGCATTTTGTGATGCAAGCAAGCCGTTTGGGTCGTGTGTTACTGGGACTATACCCTACCGATTAAGAGATGCGGGAATGCCCCGGAGTCACAAGTTATTGCGGGTTGTATACCTCATTGACGAAGTTTTCTTTAAGTCGCTGTGGTGCGCAAACCATTGGATCTTCAAAGTTGAATTTTTCTAATAATAATAACAATGGAAAGGTCTTTGATGCTGCGGTGCAAAAAAAAATGTTTGGTTATATGTAACGTATACATTTTCCTCTTAAATTTAGCACATTGTGTTTTTTTGAAGAAAATTTTGGCTTCCTTAGCCGAATGAACAAGAAAGCTACGTTATACTAGAAAATAACCTGAATAATAATTGTAGCGTGTTTAAAGAGCTATCGATATAGGGCTTAGTGGCGTGTCTATGTCTTTCAGAGACCCACCGACACGGAAGTTTGTAGAGACTCGAAAGTGAGCTGAGACGCCCTGCGCAAGACAGACCATTGTTATGTTAATTGGGGCAAGGCGTTTAGTTTGTATGTTGCTTGGACAATACTCT
Organism: Harpalus rubripes; assembly: GCA_963082715.1. Classification (NCBI taxonomy): domain Eukaryota; kingdom Metazoa; phylum Arthropoda; class Insecta; order Coleoptera; family Carabidae; genus Harpalus; species Harpalus rubripes. The sequence goes on from OY720455.1 coordinate 20,170,566, forward strand.
ACCGATTAAGAAGTGTAGCCACCCGGAAAGGTTGCACAGGCTCTGTGTATTGAGGGTTGTATACTTCATTGGCGCGTTTTTCTTAAAGTAGCAGTGGTGTGCAAACCATTGGGTCTAAAGAGCTGATTTTATTTTTATATTCCTTATAATAACAATAATGTCTTTGATGCTGCCGCGCAAAAAGCACGAGTTTGGTTACATATAACGTATTCATGTTTCTCTTGAATTTAGCACATTTTTGGAGAACATTTTGGCTTCCTTGGCCGATTGCGTAAGAATTCTACGTTCTACCGGAAAATAACCCGAATAAAAGTTGTAGCGCATTCAAAGAGCTAACGTTATGTGGCTATCAGAGGCTTGCCGACATGGAAGTTTCTAAAGGGAGGCGTAGGTGCGCAGAATCGCCCTGTGCGAGAGAGAACATTGATGTGTCAGTTCGAGTAGCCGTTTGGTTCACACGTATTTGGGACCAAACTCTACCGATTAAAAGGTGTAGCCATCCGGAAATGCCGCGTAGGCTTTGTATATTGCGGGTTGTATACCTCATTGGCGCGTCTTTTCTTATTAAAGTCGCAGTGTTACGCAAACCATTGAACCTACAGAGCTGCTTTTATATATATATATATATATATATATATATATATATATATATATATATATATTAATTGTTATGATGAGGCCTTTGATGTTGCAGTGCAAAAAAAGAAGTTTTGTTACTTATAACGTATCCATTTTCCTCTTGAACAGAGCACATTGTGGTTTTTTGGAGAAAATTTTGGCTTCCTTACGTACTACAACTTTTATTAGGGTTGTTTTTTTTTGTAGCGTTCTACAAAAATCGACCAAAAACCCACAAAATGCTCTATTCAAGAAGATAATGGATACGATATATGTAACCAAACTCCTTTTTTGCACTATAACGTCAAAGACGTTTTCATTACAATTTATACAAAAAACATATCAGCTCTGTAGGTCCACTAGGTTGCGCACTACTGCGATTTTAATAATAAAACTCTTATTAGGGTTTTTTCTTGGTATAACATATCGTTCTTGCGAAATCGGCCAAGGAAGCCAAAATTTTCTCCAAAAAACCACAATGTGCTCTGTTCAAGAGGAAAATGGATACGTTATAAGTAACGAAACTTCTTTTTTTGCACTGCAACATCAAAGGCCTCATCATAACAATTAATATATATATAAGCAGCTTTGTAGGTTCAATGGTTTGCGTACCACTGCGACTTTAATAAGAAAAGGCGCGCCAATGAGGTATACAACCCGCAATATACATAGCCTACGCGGCATTTCCGGATGGCTACACCTTTTAATCGGTAGAGTTTGGTCCCAGATACTTATGAACCAAACGGCTACTCGAACTGACACATCAATGTTCTCTCTTGCCCAGGGCGATTCTGTACACCTACGCCTCCCTTTAGAAACTTCCATGTCGGCAAGCCTCTGATACCCACAGACAGGCCACTAAGCCCTATATCGTTAGCTCTTTGAATGCGCTACAACTTTTATTCGAGTTATTTTCCGGTATAAGGTACAATTCTTAAGCAATCGGCCAAGGAAGCCAAAATGTTCTCCAAAAAACCACAATGTGCTGAATTCAAGAGAAACATGAATACGTTATAACGTAACCAAACTCGTTCTTTTTGCGCGGCAGCATCAACGACCTTATTATTATAAGTAATACAAAAATAAAATCAGCTCTGTAAACCCAATAGTTTGCACACCACTGCTACTTTAAGAAAACGCGCCAATGAAGTATACAACCCTCAATACACAGAGCTTGTGCAACCTTTTCGGGTGGCTACACTTCTTAATCGGTAGAGTATTGTCCAAGCAACATATAAACTAAACGCCTTACTCCAATTGACATAACAATGGTCTGTCTTGCGCAGGACGGCTCGGCTCTCTTTCGTGTCTCTTTAGAAACTTCCGTGTCGGTGGGTCTCTGAAAGTTACAGACACGCCACTAAGCACTACATCGATAGCTCTTTGAATGCGCTACAATTTTTATTCGGGTTATTTTCTAGTATGACGTAGCGTTCTTGCGCAATCGGCCAAGGAAGCCAAAATTTTCTTCAAAAAAACAATGTGCTAAATTTTAGAGGAAAATGTATACGTTACATATAACAAAACATTTTTTTGCACCGCAGCATCAAAGACCTTTCCATTGTTATTATTATAAGAAAAATTCAACTTTGAAGATCCAATGGTTTCCGCACCACGGCGACTTTAAGAAAACTGCGCCAATGAGGTATACAACCCGCAATAACTTGTGCCTCCGGGGCATTTCCGGGTGGCTACATCTCTTAAACGGTAGAGTATAGTCCCAGTAACACATGTCCCAAACGGCTTGCTTGCATCACAAAATGCAATGTGGAGGCAAATTTCGCCCTTAACAACCGGACTAAAATCCTAATTTTGGGTATAGAATTTTTTGATTGTTGATTTGTTACGATACTCGCGAAAAAAAGTCCTTCAGGATGTTAAATTATTAAAGCGCATGGATAGTAGACGAAAGGTAGCAGACCGGTGGACTCGAACCGATTCAAGAACTAGGCCCGTGACCAGCCTAAGACCTCTTAGATAGCTTACACCCTCTACTAGAGGAGTCAGCAATCGTCGCACCAAGTGAAACAGAGGTGTTACCTCGATGACTCGCTTTAGCTTATCCCAGGGCCACTCATCCTTCGCGTCCTACCAACGGAGGTTCAACCAAGTTCCTGCAGCTGCGTCTGGGTGGAGGGCTTGGTCACATCACCCTAGTGTGTCCACATCAGTAGCTAGGAGACGCGCCAGTACGTACTGCCACGATTTTTTTAGTATACAAAATTTTTTCTTACAAATTTTCACTATTTTGTAATTTATGTCAGAAATTAAATATTACATTTTGTTTATTTTGTGTTCCTTTCTAGAGTACACCTCTCGAGGTTAACCCTTTTCAAGATGTTGGCGCCCCAAAAAATAATTTTGTAATAGTATAAATTTTGGCACATGCATTGACCTGAGTAAGTTTATTTTAGTTGAACTACAACGACCACAAGTTTATTTATTGATCCCCGAACTTACATCCACACCAAACCCATAGTTAACCGGAGCCCTATAACGTACCCAAAGGCCACCCTAGCCCTTGGGGTTATAAAAGCCAAACTGTGGCCCAGGGGGTGAGTTCCCGAGCGAGGTTTGGGCTCCGGCCAGCTAAACAGTGGAGACGGGGTGGTTCGACGTCGCTGAAAAATAAGGGTGGAAAGGGCGCCAGTCACTCGATCACAGAGCCTACAAACAGCTGAGCGACAAGCCCTCGGAAACTTGAATAATGGGAGAACGGGAAGGTAGCAACAAGAAAAACGTGAACTATATTGCAACAACGTCGGTACAGAAATGTGGTTACAAAACGGTGGTGTATAAACGAAGGGTGTCGGCAGTCTCGCGCGAGTTGTGGCTGACGCCCGATGGTACATGAGCCTTAAGGGCTGTTCGTCGCAGAAGGGTAAGGTTCGTCGGGGCGGTGCGTCGTAACAAAAATGAAAGCGCAAAATGTGTAGATCGCAGTTGATGCATCAATTACGTCACGGCGCAGAGTAAGACGGTAAAACGCTCAAAGTCTCGCAGTACGAGCCCTTAGTACCTTTCCGTGGACGAGATAACAATAATATAAAATACCTTTCAAAATGGCCTCGCGAAAGCCAGCCTATACCTCTTAAAATACCCAGATATAGTCCACAGTACATAAAAAAATAAACTGGTCCACTGAAGGTGAACGCAACAAACAAACAAAACGGTAAGTTACACAAAAATATAAATATGAATTGCCACCAAATAAAGAAATAAATGTTCTGTTGCTTATCTGATCTACTGGTGGGGGAGGCGGTGAAGTCCAGACGGCACGGAGAAATGGCGGACGTCTCTTCCCTCGTGGCTTGGTACGCCAATATTAAAACTCCTCTCCAACACGGCAACCAGGTACAGACAACACGCAGACGGGCGGTGATGATGAAACGATGATGATGATGATGAACGCGATGACTCGTAATGGTGCAACAATGTACTTCATGCACCATACGAGAACCTCGTACAAATTTTGGTAAAACCAAAAAAAGGTTCCAGATAAATCCAATTATATCCCAAGAAGGGAACGTCGTAAAAGAAAACGAAGAACAAAAGGACAAGAGAAAATGAAAAAGAAAGAAAGGCCTTTGATTTAGGACGGCCTCAAAGTGTTACAAGCGGTGAAGATTTTTAAATCCAGGAAACTTCCTGTGGCAATATCCAAATTCCCAAATTAAATAAATGACTTGTGGATCAAAACCTCTATAACAGAGTGCTCAAAACTAAAACACAATTTACTAAAAAAATCGCTTAAGAGCGGATCGCACAACACGTCTAAGTCTTCAAACGTTGCTTTTAAAAAAGAAAGAACATCTTACAATGCAGAATGTACTTGACTTAAGTCAGTTCAATTAAGAGATTTCAACTCTAGTCTAAGTAGGCAAAAATTCATTAAAATCAAAATAAAGTTGGGGTAGTTTACCACACAAACTGACATGTTCATCCAGTAGTCTAATTCGCGGGAATAAAAGTCAGAACCAATGACACAAACAGTGCGCTCACGCGCAGACGCCAAGTGAACTATGGGAAATGAAGCATGCATGGCGGTTTGACATATGGAAATGTCAACAAAGGACTGATGAAGATGAAGGTTGAAGACAAGAAAAATGTACAAAAGGGAAAAAGGGAATGGATGAAAACTAGAGAGAAATGGACCAAAGAAAGCTCAGGTAGGTACACCTTGAAATATGACAACACAAAATATGATAACAATGAAATAGAATGACAATACAGTTTCAGGTATGAAGGGACGCGAGTGGAAGAAAGTGATTAGAAAAGCGGAAGGAACACAAAATGAACAGGAATGGAAAAATATTGTTACAGCCCCTTTGTGTGAGACACAGATAGGTAACCCTTTATACGAGTATGTGTCACAATAAACATGTATAATATAAGAGGGTTGAGGCAGGATGTTTTTCAAACACATTGAACATTTTCACTAAGAATTTTATTAAACTTAGGAGCACATTTCTTAAATTTCGTTATTACAAATATGAAAGTAAATTTCAAGAGTAGAAGCACAAAAACAAAATATGTTAATTAAAAATTACATCTACTTAATTCTTATATTTCTAAAAATTATATAAGAGTTCATATAGACATTCTCGAAAATTTCTGGACCATCAGAAAATTTTTCAATCTCGGAAGTTCCGTGTACAGTGCCAGAAGACCAGAAAATGCCACGGTGGTCAACTTCGCAGACAATTAGCCGCAAACATAGTAACAAAAGTTTTTAAATTTCAATTTCTGTCTCTATGGTCCTTAATGTTTATATTAAATTAGATTAATGTTCAGTGATATATCGTTATTGTTTTGTACACAAGCCCGAGAGGCATGGAGGTTACTGCAAAAAACTCATTATAGACCAGGAATTAGTATTCCTTTGGCGGCACATACGAGAGAAGGAGCCAGTAAAACGACGAACTTGTGTGCTACTTTTCGACGAAATAACGATACAGCCGCACCTGACATATGACATGAGGCAAGACGTGATATGGTGCTTTAAATTTTTTGGAACGATACATAAGCCTGGTTTTTCGGAACATGCCCTTGTGTTCATGCTTATTGGACTCTACTCCACGATGGAAGCTGCCTTTCGCGTTTATGTGTGTGGGAGCAACAACCAGGTAGGAACGAACATGGCAGCAATAGAGAACTTAAACGAAGATCCAGGAGTTATGTAAGGGACTTTCGGTCTGAGTGTTTTAAATTTAAAGGGAAGGAAATTATTGCATTGTACGATCCACCGCAATTGTTGATGGGACTGAGGAACAACTTACTGACCTAGGACTTAAATTTTAGTATTGATAATGTGCGGTATCGGACATCGTAGACAGATATTGTACGGTTTTACAATTACGATAAGACTTTTGCTGTTTCCAGGTGTCCTGCGTTGACTGAGCAGTGCATTATCCCGCAGAAAATTCGAAACATGAACGTCAGGCATGCTGCTAAAACGTTTAGTTGATCAGTATATGCGGGAATTTTTTCCCTCTTTCTGGATTCTCAGAGTGAACAATTTTTTGTCAGTTCATTTTGCCGGCTCAAGACGATGACGATGCTTCATTTACGCAAATGAAAAGTTAGTTTCTTAACAAGAAATGTTTTATTTTCGTTGAACTCCAGTACGCTAACTGACGAGACTTTAACCATTACACCCTTAGATCATATGGCCTTACGGAACTGAATATAAGAAACCATATGATACTAATGCAAATATTTTTAACCAATAGGATCGAGAGAAATAGAAATATATGTCTGAAAGAGAGAAACGGATAGGGATGTGAGTACCAAACGGTCTGCGCAGTCTTTATAAACTTGCTTTTTGCCCGCGCGCAAACTTTGACGAACAATTCTTTACTTCTGACGGCGAATTACATCAGTCGCTTGATATTTAATAACCACTAACGCATGCGTATTTGAAAGTTTGATACTCAGTTTGCTGTCTCTCTCGATCCTAGTGGTTTACAACTTCTTACGTCCAAATAGCCTTTTGTAATATTATACCATTATATTTAATACCATTTTTCTTGAAATAATTGTTATACAACCCTATACCATATTTATATCTTTGAAATCAGAAAAAAAAATCTCTATCTAATAGGCTAAAAAATTATATAGCATACCATTTAAAAAAATATAATTTTGTTCTGCCGTTTGAGAACCACTGGTTTGTTATTATTAATAAATTAACCCCTTATTCTTGATCATTTCTTGTATATAACATTTTTTTCTAAAGTTATTACTTCGCCCAAAAAAGCGCTTCTTGTTTTAAAGGAAACAGCCTGTATATATATTTTATTCTATTTAAATGTGTTACAAATTTTGTAAAAATCTACCTTGGGGGTAAGTTTCTTCAATTTTTTTTCCTATTCTCCAATTCTTAAAAACGTAGTTGAATCTCTTTGTTTATACTTGTTTATATCTGCTGGGGTCATACAACATTTGTTCACATTTATCAACACAAATACATCTGTGAAAATTAAATTCTAGTTCTATTATTATTATTTTATTGTCGTACTTACTTCTTGATCATCATGTCTGTTTTGTGCCATTGTTGCAATTCTGCAACCGAAAGTCATAGACTTGCAACAAGCTACGTTTCTAAGAATAGTTTTAATATAGATTGCATTGATGTTAATGCTTCTATAACTTACTCGATAAATAATACACAATCGGGTATAAAATGGAATTTTCCCCGCTGTCGTACTATCGGTAATGATATTGACAGTCTCAAATTAACTATCACTAACCTACAAAAAAATTTGGATGACATCCAGGAAATTACTGAGCGGCAGAAGCGTTCCTGCAATATCATGATTTATGGATCACCAGAAAACAATTCCATAAATAAAAATCAGTCATGAAAATGAAGCTTTCCTAACTAAAACTATTTTTGCTGATATTGATGTTAATTGTACTATTATTGTATTATTGTATTAAAATTGGCCGCTATGATAACAGAAAAACACTTTCACGTCCTATAAAAGTACAGCTATCCTCTTCTGATGATATCCAAATCACAAAAAATCTAGAACATTAAAAACTCTTGACATATGGAAACATATCTACGAGTATCTCTCGTGACCGTACCAAAATGCAGATGGAATATTTCGAATCTGTAAAGCTTGAATTGGATTTCCGTATTGCTAATGGTGAGAGTAATTTAATTATTAAGTATATCAATAATATTTCTCAAATTGTTTCTTCTTTAAACTGAATTCTCCCAACAGATCTCCAGTTTCACTCCATATTTTCTATCAAAACACTAGGGGCTCAAATTCTTATTCTAATTATTGTGACTGAAACTTGGTTATGTGACTCTGTTCTTAATTCTCAAATATTTCCAAGTAATTATAATATTATTCGTGATGATAGATTATTTACTCTTACTAGTCGTAAAGGTGGTGGTGTTTTAATCGCACTAATTGTTTAACCGTTCTCATTGTTAGAAACGGACTCGAGCGTATCCCGAATGCTACAGAATTAAATTTAAAAATGCGAACCGGTTGCGTTTCATTAAATCGAAATAATATGTTTTGATATTTTCTGTGCTCCTCGGTAAGCGATATGCGTAAATACATCTGTTCTATGTCTGCGGAGACACAGATAGTGAATAAGCGATGAATTAGAAGTCGAGAAAATAAATCTGCCTGCAAATTAGGCCCGATGTGTAATAAGTCATTTAGAGAATAGCCGGAATCGGTTTTTGCGCTTGCATCTAAAACAATATGGCATTTTGTTGTGGATTCATCCGGACGGATGACTGTTCATAACCTTGTCGTTGTGTTGTAATTCCGACATATAACCCTTCTCTAAGTATTCTGGAATAACTGTGTTATATGCGTGACGTTATTCCGGGATAGCTTTAAACTCTCACACTCGATATCTTCAGCACTGCCTAAACATAGCGACGGAAGTTCCTCTAGCTCCCAAAATTTGTTGAATTTCGTGTTAAGGGCATCATTAGAGATTAAAGGTCCGAAAGTCCATGCTGTGGCATTTAACTTAGAAGTAGAGACTTCTCTCATAACATAGCCAAGAGTGGTTTCTAAAGCGGGCTGCGCGGAAACCGAAGATGGTGGATTCACGCGACCACCTAAAAATAGGTATTCGTTGTAAAGTTTCTGAAGCTGTGAATTTTGCTAATTGGGAGATTTTATTGGATAAAAAGCTTCAAATGTTGTTTAAAGTTGTTTATTATTATAGCAACCAAAAGACGACGTTTCGGCACATGGTTATGGCCATTTTCAAGTCTGATACAAAAAGGAAAATATAAAATTACAAATTAGAGTCAAATTTGAACAGTTCATTTATAATTTTATTCACCTTGCAAAGACATGATCTATTTGTGGAAATCCAGCCTTCACGTTTTACTTTTATTGGCCCTTCTTTTCGTCTAAGAGGATTTTTTGGGGAATATTTTTATTAGATATCCCTGTTCTGATCTGTTTGAACAGCCAAATACGGAGCATCCCATTTTTAAAAATCTGTACGTCATAATTATACGTAATTAATCTAATAATATAATGATAAATAACTGTAGTGTATTGTAACATTGTAACGGTTGACAGTTGGTAGTACGACAACTGAGAGTAGTGACGATTGATAAAATAAAGGTTAATAAGTAACAAGTTTCAATTCGTATTTATTTATAAAACTCACAAATATAACATTGGCGACGAGAAAAGACAAAATATGGCAGGTAGCGCAGATAAAAGCAGTTTAATGATCTTTGACCCGTCCGGAGAAGAGACAGCAATTGCACAAAAGTGGAAAAGATGGCTGAGAAGTTTTGAACTTTTTATTGAAGCAAGTGCTATTCAAGATAATAAAAGAAAACGAGCACTACTATTACACCACGCGGGTGAGAATGTGCAGGATGTATGGTATACATTGCCAGGATCAAGTCAGGCTGTGTGAGAGGATAAGAATGTATACGAAACGTGAAAACAGCATTGTCAAATGTGTTCAAACCAAAACGAAACTTTACGTATGAGAGGCATTTATTCCGTACATTAGCTCAGAAAGAAGGTGAGTCCGTAACACAGTTCGTAACAAGGCTGAAAGCGCTAATAAGTAATTGTAATTGCCAAGAAAGAGAAGATGAAATGATAATAGATCAATTGATTGAAAAATGTACTTTCAATGAGCTACGAAGACAACTACTAAAAGAAGGTGATGGATTGACAGCAGAAAAGGCGAGAGAATATGTGTTGTTATTCTCACATCTAATTTAATATCACTAGTTCTTAATTACATAACAATTATATATTCTAAACTTACCTTTTAAAAATTTAAATGATTGTGCTTAATATTGGTAATATTTACTTGTTTTCAATATGTCAGTAATCGTGATGAGATCTTAACAAACTACACAAGTAAATAAAATATAAATATTACTTACACTTTGAATACATATTAAAATATGTGTTGCGTCCCTCCGGTGCGAAGGACTGAGTAATAAGGACCTAATGGCTCGAAGGACCAAATGTTCAAACCCTAAACCAGCGAATCCGGTCTAGAAGAACCAAAATGTTTTGATCCTGCTCGCAAGCCCAAATGTGATGTCTCTAGATCAGCGAATCCGGTCTAGAAGCATCAACAATGTGTTTGATGTTAAATTCAATGAATAAAACAAAACTATATGTAAACCAAATTAATTACAACCTTCGATAACTGGTTCACATCACTAGACTTGGCCAATATACGGGATAATATTAATTTGTGAAACGTACTAATTAACAACGAACGAAGGACCAGCTAGTTGTACGAACTAACAAACGTGCTAAATATAATTGCAACAAAATAACAAACAACTGAAATACAATTCTGAGAGATATGTGATAGCGTATTGAATATAAGTGACATAAACAATAATAAACCAAAGATAAAACAAATACGATATTTGTATAAATTAACTAAATCATTTCATAAGTGTATGAACAAACAAATGTAGTTAAACAATATTAAGAACTCTAAATGAACTTAATAACAACCAACTAGAATGCAAAACTTGTTGCATTGAATGTACCTAGTCGACAATAACAGCAGATGCGCTGTGAATGACGTCACTCGAAGGTGAACGCGTGTAAACAGGTTTACAAAGAAATAATAATAAATTCACCCAAGGAAATATGAATCAAATCCCTAACAACACGAATTCCCGTGAGAAATCAAATTGTACAGTTCGATTTTACAATTGACTCCTGAGATGTGTCTATTAGCTGCATAAATTGGCGCCGGAAAGTATTCACGGACTATAAAGTACCAAATTAAATGAAAACCGAACGATACTCCTTGAATTAGTCGTGTTAGGCTAATCAAGCTACGCGTACGATAATTAAACAACCAATTACTTTACTGACCATATGAAAATCAGAAAGTTTTATGCAAAATGGTGGACAACCACTCTCGCGGACGACGACGCGATACGTGTTTACCGTTTGCAAGCCAGAGACACTCTGAGTTGGTCGCAGTCGGTCAATGCTGTAGCAGCTGTACGCTGGGCGTGTGGGTGCGCGCGCACTCGCGTGAAGCCAGATGCAATAATATTAATATTAATAAATAGTTTAAGATACTACAGCTATTTCAAACAATTCTAAAATTAAACTTAAACACGTAAAAATATATAACTAATTTTTCCAAGTAACAGAAACAGTTATTTCCATTTATTTATTGACTTATTTAAATAGAGTCAGGGCGGGTTAACCGTTCTATTCCCAAGTGCAGCGGGTTGCTACCTCAAGGAGTTGATAATTTCTAATTTCTCTCATTTAAAACATATTAGTTTTAAACAATATGTAAATGCGTTTTTCATCAAAATAAAACAAATAGCCACGAAAATACATAATAATTTGCGCAAGAACAACACATATAACAGATTGGCCGGTAATGGCGGACGAAAAGTGAACCACGTCATGGCCATACCCTGGTTATAAAGGTACCCTACTGTAGAATAGGGTACCTTTATAACCAGGGTATGGACATGGGCCAAGATCGCCGCCATTGTCGGTAATTGATTTTCCTATTTATTTGTAATAAATGTGATATTATATTATAAAATAATATTAAATAATCACACTGTGAATTTAAAAAGGTAATAAAAATGAATTTATTTAAGATATATACAATTATTATTAAGACATACATTTATAGGTTATGTAGAATATATGATATGTGTTGTTATTATCACATCTAATTTAAATATCACTAGTTCTTAATTACATAATAATTATATATTCTAAACTTACCTTTTAAAAATTTAAATGATTGTGCTTAATATTGGTAATTTTTAGTTGTTTTCAGTGACAGTAATCGTGGTGGGTATCTTAACAAACTACACAAGTAAATAAGATAAAATATATTACTTACACTCTAAATACACATTAAAATGATAATTAAATGTGTTTTTCGTTAAAATAATAATAATAATGATAATAATAATAATAAACTTTATTGCCCAACAGAATCCAGTTACAGGGGTAAAATATAATATATAAATACATTTAATGTAACATACAAACAAATAATATGAATAAAGAAATTAAATGTAGGGTACAAAACAAAAAAAAAATAGAAAATATATACTGTGTAGAAGTTCACAGACAAATAAAATAAATCAAAGAACATTACAGGAATATATCCTCATACTTGGTCTCCGCAATGTTGCACATGATGTGGATTGGCGACCGCAACAGTACATCAGTGCGCGCTGATGGTAAGTGGAAAGTCCGGGAATACTTGGATTCTAACCTAGGAACATGAATCGGCACACGTGATAATAAAAAAGAGTCATCAATTTTATTGTGCAACAGCATCCATAAAAATTTAGCACAAATCATATCTCTTCTTGTAGATAGTGGTGTAATTTTATGATGTTGAATCAGAGAATCTTGGTCAACGCCTCTAACCGGATAGATTCCATCCTGCTTATAGGATAGAAATTTCAAGAATCTGCGTTGAATTCTATCTAGAGCTAAATTATGAAAGGCGTTATAAGGATACCAAACTAAAATGGCATATTAAAGTTTGCTGACGATATATGCGAAATATAATGATTTTAAAACAGCAGGTTCAGTGAACATTCTCGATATACGCATTAAAAAACCTAATGTTTTGCTAGCAGAGATACATACACTTTTTTATATGCTCTGAGAAAGTGAAATTAGGACTAAATATAACTCCCAAATCCTTGAAGGTGGATTTGCGTTTGAGTAAAGTTCCTGAAATTGTGTATATATAATCAAACCGATTGATCCGGCGTGTGTATGACACAGAACAACATTTGTCAACATTTAGGAATAGCTTATTAGTATCACACCATAGTGCTAAAATATCAATATTGAACTGAAGAAGTTGAGCGTCTTGCACAGTGGATATTTTAGAGTACAACTTAATATCATCAGCATATGCCAGTGAAGGACAGGTGAAAGATTCAAGAAGATCATTGATGAATAATAAAAATAGAAGAGGGCCTAGATTGGATCCTTGTGGGACACCTGACGTTGCCAAAAATTCCGAGGACGTAAAGCCATTATAATAGACGTAACACACACGACCATCAAGGTACGAACCTAAAATTTTCAAAAGAGATGGAGAAGCACCAAAGGCACTAATTTTATCCAACAAGAGCCAACGATCTATGGAATCAAAGGCACGGGAAAAATCTGTATAAATAACATCCACCTGTCCACGAGCATCTATGACTTCGGATACATACTGTGAAAAGGAAGCAAGATTTGTAGTAGTCGATCGCCCTTTCATGAAGCCATGCTGGACTGGAGAAATTAGAGATCTCGTATATATGGATTTGTAAATTATCATTTCCAGAAGCTTCCCAAAATTACTTAGTAACGATATGGGGCGGTAATTTTTAATAATAAATTTGTCATTTTTTTTTTAAACAGGTATAATTCTCGTCCTTTTCCAAAGTGTAGGATAAGTACAGGTTTGGATTGCTAAGTTAATAATAATTGAGAGGGGTTTAGCCAGGATAAACCTCATATCTTTGACCAGAAAGCTTGGTATCTGGTCATCACCAGCAGTGAATTTATTGGAAAATGATGCCATAAGTGAAATAAGTTCCTCTTCACTAATTCTGTCAATATTAAAAGAAGGATGAAAGCTAATTTTATTGGGAGACGCTTGTGCAGAATTGGCTGAAAAAAAAACTGGAAAAATACATGGCGAATGCATCAACGATTTTTTGAGGAGAATCAAATTCGTTCATGTCATCACGTAGTTTCCCTGGAATACGTGTAGTACCTTGCTTTAGGTGAACATATTTCCAGAAATAAGCTGGGTTAGATTTAATATTGGCTTCAGCAGTACGTTGATAAGAATTATATGCTTTTTGAATTTGAAGCTTGATTAAATGTCTTAGTCTTTGAAATTGATTAAGATGGTATTGCTTCTTATATTTTACCCATTTCTTCCTATGATATTCTTTAGTTTTAATATTGTATTTTATTTCTGCTGTAAACCACGGCGGATATTTATTTTCACAATATTTAAATTTCGGTACGGAAATATCCAGCGTAGAATTAAGTATGTTATAAAACATTACAAGAGCATCATTAACATTTTCATAAGAATTTAAAACTGACCAATCTACGGAACATATATTATCATAGAGCTCGTAAAAATTGGCTCTCCTAAAATTGTAGCGAACATTGTTTGCAGATGGAAATTTTGCTGGCTTGACAGATGACAAGATAGGTAAGTTTACTGTTAGTGCAGGATGATAAACATCTTCAGGAACTATTGGAGCATGAGATCTAATAATATCAATATCACCAGGCAAATTACAGAGAATGAGATCTAGTTTATTACCTTTTGCGTTTAAAATATTATTCCATTGTTTGAGATCTAAAGTATTACAAAAGTTGCGAATAATAGTAGATTTATTACAATTGATGTATTGTCGAGATTCGGTACATTGAAATCACCTACTAATATAACATTTTCATTAATCAGGAAAACTTCTAGAGCATCAATAAAGGTTTCAAGAATAGTAGCAGTTATATCAGGCGGGATATAGATAAGACAAAGAAGAAAATTACAACTACCTACAAAACATTTACATATAGCAATGTCGATTAGTGGTGTAAGGGCTTTTAATTGAGACGTATCAAGGGTATTAAACTGAATATGATCAGCCAATGCTATGAGAACTCCACCACCACTTTGACGTTCAACGAGAGAAAAGTCTCTATCACAACGAATGATATTATAATTAGATGTAAACAATTCAGCATTATTGACAGATACATTAAGCCACGTTTTAGACAATAAAATTATGTCCGCAGAGAATGAACAACAGTTTACATAGAACAAATGACATTTAGAATTAAGTCCCCGTGTATTTTGATAATATAAAGATAAATAAGAAACTGGATTATTGTTGGGCAAATAGCCACGAAAATACATAATACTTTGCGCAAGAACAACACATATAACAGATGTCCCGGTAATGGCGGACGAAACGTGAGCCACGCCATGGCCATACCCTGGTTATAAAGGTACCCTACTGTAGAACGGTTTAGAGCACCTCTATACGTGAGAGTATGGACTTACACCGTACCGTCGCCATTTCTCCTTCTACTATACATGTTTTACTAAAGAGCGGAATAGGTTCAAAAGGAAAAATAAAAGATAATATTAGTTTTAAAATTTTATTTTAAAAAAAAGTATAAAAGTTGTTTTTCTTATAAAAATAAATGTTTTTATTTTTATTACCTACGAAAATTGAAAAAATTAAGATGTGTATTATGTAAAAATAACATTTATACAAATGAAATTATTTGGAATGCTATTACCCACTACGTTTTGAGTTATTATTATATTCAATGCATTGTGAATTTAAACTTCATAAAATGAATTGTTTTTATTTGATTTTGACGTTTAAAATTGTTATTATTAACACCATAACAACTACTGTAACACTGTACCTGTTTATTCACTTCACTAGGCTAAGGCTCACGGGTTAAACTTTCTTCTCTCAGCTTACTTGTTTACATATCTATTGATTAATATTCAAAATTAAAGAAAATTATTTAAAAATGTAATTCACTAAGAACTGAACGGTTAGTTGGTGCCCACTTAACTCGCTTCATTTTTATTTGCCAGTCCTTCCTTCGTTGAGGAATTTTTTAAAATATGTAATGACAAACAGACAACCATTTCGAAAAATATTTTATAGAATTTAAACAACAAAAAACATGAAGTTATAATTTGAAACACACTAGCCGAACATTTTCGAGCGTTTAAATCTCAAAAACTACGTTCCTTATAAACACCGAATACGTTCTGGATACTAGAAACACTTAATATGAAGTCCAAATTTAATACATGTTATATAACACGAAAAAAAAACACTTAATAAATCGCAACAAAACACTCAAATATAACTCTACCGCATTATACACAACTGTCGGCCATTTGTCCTCCACTGAGAAACGATTTTCGAGCTTATATCACAACAAAACGGGAACCACTCATGTCCATACTCTCTTGTATAGAGGTATTCTAGAACGGTTGACTCTCAAGCGCCATCTGCTATTTTCTTAGGTAAAATGAAGTATAAATAAATATATGTTGTCAGGTACTTTTAATTTTCAATAATTAGAATAAACTTCACACTTATTTGGAACTAAAGTGTAATATTAGGCGTTATAAAATTAAAGATAAAACAACAATAATAAAACTATTACATTATAATATTTTATTACATTGTTTCTATTGCTTTTGCTCTTCATTTTCGATTGCACTAACCCAACAACTACTCGTACTTGCTTCTTCATATTTTTTCTTTTTCGCATTCCTTTTTATTAATTCTGCCTTCCTTTTTGTGCATTTTTGCTTGTGTTGTTCTTCTTTTTCTTTTGTCATATACTTGTACTCTATAATTTTAAACGATTCAGTGTCTGTAATTTCGAAATGTATTAGTTATTTAATTTAAATCATTTAAAAGTTTTCCTACCCATACTGAGCATATGTACACATATCTCGGAAGAAAAGAACAGCTAAAAATATTCTTTTATTGTAGGTACTTCTAGATAAATTTAATGTCAAGTTAACCTCCAATTCTCAACAAACTTGTCAAAAACAAAACAAGTATGAAAAACAACTGACTGAGCTGAGAAGAACTTCTCGTGTAGAATAGTCCGTGATGTAAAATTATACGTCGGTAGTTTCTATTAATGGAGTAGATGGCGCTTGAGTGCTGACAGATTTTACGTGCAATAAATAAAAAAAATTAAATCGTTAATCCAATGTTTGTTTGTGTACACTTCTAGTCTGTAAATATGTACAATACCTCTATATTAAAAATTACATAAACAAAATTAAAAATTACTCACGATGACGATTTTAATGGGAGTGTTTGGTGGCTATTGTGCGAATTAATAGCAGCACTGGACTAGCGTATTTTCTGGAAGTATGTAGAGAAATACGTACACTAGCATAAAGTGTAACTAAATTTGCAGAATTTGTTAAGAAAATTGACAGTTCGCGCCAACATAAGTAACAGGGTTAGGTCCATAAATAAAAATGCGTTGTGTTGTGTTTGTAAAAGTAAAACAAATTTGCATCCTTTGCCGAAATATAAAATAGAAAGAAAGTTATGGTTAGACGAATTAAAATTTAAAAAATATGCTCCAAACTCGACATTTGTTTGCTCTCGGCATTTTGAAAAAATAGATTTCCTCGCAGAAAGTTATGATACTGGTAAGATTTTCATGAAGCTTATAATATCTAAAACTTGTTTATGTTAATTATTTGTAAATCAAATTTTTAGGAATGCGTAATACGAGGGGAATTTTGAGAAGAGGGCAGTCCTAATAATATTTTCCCCGAAGTACAAAACAAAAAAAAAATCAATTAAATTTCGCCTTATATAGTTAAAACAAAATGACCTGCCTCTTAATTAAATCACTTTTTCTTCCTCTTGCACTCGCACCACGGCATCTTAATGCAGTTTTCAGCGTTTCTAATTTCCACAAATTATAATTATCTTTATCCGACATTCTCAAAAAATTTAAATAACCTCACAACAAAAACGAAGGTGCAAAATAAACTATTACAACTATTAAACTGAAAAGATAATATTCAACAATAATATATTGATTCAAATTAATATTATTTATGAACTAAATGCACAATATATATTGAATAGTTCATATGTTATAAAGTTAAAACTTTGATGATACCAATTCAAATATTCCCGGGCGTAATACGCTAGTCTGTTGCTGCCATCTACGATAAGTTTTGCCCAAACGCTCCCATTGACAACTGATAACTGACATGACTTTTTTCGCTATTTTAAACAAAGGAGACAAAAATGATGTTTTTTACCTTCCGTCACCTTTAGGTAAGGAAGGTATTGTCTTTGGTCAAAAATTCGATGATGAGTTTTTAATCAATAAGCACGTTTTAGGGTCCCTAGAATACAAATTTACTATTTTTACGATGATGTCTGTATATGTGTGTGTGTGTGTGTGTGTGTGTGTGTGTGTGTGTGTGTGTGTGTGTGTGTGTGTGTGTGTGTGTGTGTGTGTGTGTGTGTGTGTGTGTGTGTGTGTGTGTGTGTGTGTGTGTGTGTGTGTGTGTGTGTGTGTGTGTGTGTGTGTGTGTGTGTGTGTGTGTGTGTGTGTGTGTGTGTGTGTGTGTGTGTGTGTGTGTGTGTGTGTGTGTGTGTGTGTGTGTGTGTGTGTGTGTGTGTGTGTGTGTGTGTGTGTGTGTGTGTGTGTGTGTGTGTGTGTGTGTGTGTGTGTGTGTGTGTGTGTGTGTGTGTGTGTGTGTGTGTGTGTGTGTGTGTGTGTGTGTGTGTGTGTGTGTGTGTGTGTGTGTGTGTGTGTGTGTGTGTGTGTGTGTGTGTGTGTGTGTGTGTGTGTGTGTGTGTGTGTGTGTGTGTGTGTGTGTGTGTGTGTGTGTGTGTGTGTGTGTGTGTGTGTGTGTGTGTGTGTGTGTGTGTGTGTGTGTGTGTGTGTGTGTGTGTGTGTGTGTGTGTGTGTGTGTGTGTGTGTGTGTGTGTGTGTGTGTGTGTGTGTGTGTGTGTGTGTGTGTGTGTGTGTGTGTGTGTGTGTGTGTGTGTGTGTGTGTGTGTGTGTGTGTGTGTGTGTGTGTGTGTGTGTGTGTGTGTGTGTGTGTGTGTGTGTGTGTGTGTGTGTGTGTGTGTGTGTGTGTGTGTGTGTGTGTGTGTGTGTGTGTGTGTGTGTGTGTGTGTGTGTGTGTGTGTGTGTGTGTGTGTGTGTGTGTGTGTGTGTGTGTGTGTGTGTGTGTGTGTGTGTGTGTGTGTGTGTGTGTGTGTGTGTGTGTGTGTGTGTGTGTGTGTGTGTGTGTGTGTGTGTGTGTGTGTGTGTGTGTGTGTGTGTGTGTGTGTGTGTGTGTGTGTGTGTGTGTGTGTGTGTGTGTGTGTGTGTGTGTGTGTGTGTGTGTGTGTGTGTGTGTGTGTGTGTGTGTGTGTGTGTGTGTGTGTGTGTGTGTGTGTGTGTGTGTGTGTGTGTGTGTGTGTGTGTGTGTGTGTGTGTGTGTGTGTGTGTGTGTGTGTGTGTGTGTGTGTGTGTGTGTGTGTGTGTGTGTGTGTGTGTGTGTGTGTGTGTGTGTGTGTGTGTGTGTGTGTGTGTGTGTGTGTGTGTGTGTGTGTGTGTGTGTGTGTGTGTGTGTGTGTGTGTGTGTGTGTGTGTGTGTGTGTGTGTGTGTGTGTGTGTGTGTGTGTGTGTGTGTGTGTGTGTGTGTGCGTGCGTGCGTGCGTGCGTGCGTGCGTGCGTGCGTGCGTGCGTGCGTGCGTGCGTGCGTGCGTGCGTGCGTGCGTGCGTGCGTGCGTGCGTGCGTGCGTGCGTGCGTGCGTGCGTGCGTGCGTGCGTGCGTGCGTGCGTGCGTGCGTGCGTGCGTGCGTGCGTGCGTGCGTGCGTGCGTGCGTGCGTGCGTGCGTGCGTGCGTGCGTGCGTGTGTGTGTGTGTGTCTGTGTGTGTGTGTGTGTGTGTGTGTGTGTGTGTGTGTGTGTGCGTGCGTGCGTGCGTGCGTGCGTGCGTGCGTGCGTGCGTGCGTGCGTGCGTGCGTGCGTGCGTGTGGATGTGTGTGTGTAACAAAATTTTCGTCTGCGATAACTCTAATACTACAGTTACAAAAATTATAATTTTTTCGTATACTTCTTCGTTACATCCATATGAAGAGCTGATTAGATTTTGGTTACAATTGGTCAACCGGAAGTACCATTATTTGAAGATTTTAACAGTTTTTCTTGAAAAAACTATGTTAAATATAATTTTTTCACATTTGATGTTATTATAAACATTAAAGAATATTTTATTCTCTATACGATTTGACTGCATGTTATACTTAATATTAAGTGGATATAGAGTTAAAAAATTATAAAGAAATTAAATTTCATAAAGTAGCCATAGCTATGGAAACAGCTACTATATTAGGAAAATTCTGATTGAAAGATGTCAGTGTCAAGTGAAATTGAGATAGTGTGTTTGTCTTATAATTTTACGGGAAATATAGGATCATTTGCTTTCTGTATGGAATTTGTATAAAGTACATACAACTGCTTTAAGGTAATGTACAAGAAATAATAATAATAATAAATCTTTTATTTCTGCAGATACATTACACTGTATATAGAAAACATCACAAAATAATAATTTTCTGTATGAAATTTGCATAAAATACATGCAACTGCCGGAAGGTAATATACAAGAAATAGAATATTTAATTTAGCAAGGAACTTTCTGTATGAAATTTGTACAAAATACATAGAACTGACGGAAGGTAATGTGCTGGCCACATCAGATTTTTTATATTTAAACCTAACATGTATTATCACCTGAATGTAAGTAAATTATTGTAAGAAGAAATAAAAAGATTGTGTATGTAGGAATCTTGAGGAACTTCTTACTTCTTTCTGTATTTTACTCGCGACCCGCAATACTTAGAAGTAAAAGAGGTCCTGGTCAACCAGCACAATGAGAAAACATCAAAGATTTTATGGAACCATAATAGATAGATAGATAAAAATTGTTAATACTTAAATTCTTCACTAGACATATTTTCCTTTGCACGTTTATTAACCTGTAAAAACAAAGTAGAAATTTATAAATATGGCAAATTTATATTAATAGCCATGGAATTTAAAAAAAATCAAAGAAATACATATCGTTTGAACTGTCAGAAATTTGATTTTATAGATTACAAAATGTGAAAAAAAATTATAATATACAGGGTGTTAATAGTAAGTCGTTTGCCCGAAAATAGCAGTTAGAACTCATTAAAACAAACAACTTTTCTTTGTTCCAATTTGGATTTGGTGCCCCGGTATTAGAGTTCTTTTGTTTTTCGAAAATTCGTTATAACTCCCTTATTTTAAGGACTATTGAAAAAAAAAATCAAAATTACCTTTCAGCTCTCTAAAACATTGGCATTTACAATTATTTTTACTTTTTCAAATGACAAAATGGTGATCGATCAAAAATTTCAAAACAAGATTTTATGATAACATCTCCATCGATTTGAAGTAAAACATTTATAAAATCCTAAAAATATCTACTACAACATTTGTCCTGAACATTTTTTACAATCTCTCCAAAAAAGCCATTATACATTTACTTGGATTATAACGCAAGCCCGGCATACGTTTTTACGTACAAATTATGCAAAATTCGCAATCAAATGATTAAATTTAATGCATGCCGAGTTTGCATTGTAATTAAGGTAAATGAATAAAGACTTTTTTGGATAGATTAAAAAAAATGTTTAGGACAAATGTTGTAGTACATAGTTTCAGGATTTTGTAAATGTTTTACTTTCTAAAATCGATGGAGTGGTTATCTTGTTTGGAAATTTTTGATCGGTCGCCATTTTGTCATTTGAGAAAATAAAAAGTTATTGTAAATGCAAATATTTCGAAAATACGAAAGGAAACTCTAAAAAAAAATTAATATGTAGTCCTTCAAATAAAAAAGTAATGACGATTTTTCGAAAAACAAAGAACTCCAATAAAAAATTTGAACTAAGAAAAATTGTTTGTTTTAATAAGTTCTAACGAGTGTAATGACTCAATATTAACAGCCTGTATGCAGGTTGTTAATTAAAATGCAAGCCATAGGCGTTTAACATGGGCAATAATTTTTTCCTTGCGCAACGCTCCCAACTAATTTTTAAACAAAAAATGTGTTAAATAAAAGTTTATACCAGGTTTCATAAAGGTTTGCTAAAATTTAACACTGTTGTGGCTATTAAGATTAAATTAAAATCCGAGCTTGTACAGCGAAGATTTTAAGACATCTAATGCTTGTTATAATTCATAACATCCGTGGTTTGTTCAATAGTTTATCGGTTTCAGAAAATGAAGACAATTATTATTAAATATTATTTTTGGATATTCTTTTATTACTATTGCTTGCAGAATGCTATAATAAACAAAACAATTATTTTGGCATATGTCAAAAGGACAAAAAATATTCTAGTTATGTGCTTTATTCATCATTCCAGTCAAGAAATTTTAAGATCATTTATTCATCATGTTTATTATTTTAGAATAAAGTAAATCGTGTTAAAAACGATACACTAACGCATGTATAAATGGACAGCATTATACTTTCATTTTATTTTATTTTCATTTTGTAGACTGTTGTTGACAAGTCTGTATTGTAATAATATTACCATTGACCATACAGATACAGTTATTACTTAGTTACCAGCCTGCTTTTATATAATTTTGTCAATTTACGCTCTTATATTGATGCGATATTTGTATTTTATCTGGCAATTAAATTATCTGACACATTACCAGGAGATTGAAGTACCGGCCCTAAGTTAAATGAAATTTATAGTAGGTACATATAATTAAAATTTGTAGTATAAATACTTAAATGTTATCTGATTCGAACTCAGAAGAATTTTTTGAAAATGGATACGTGAACCAAGGCATTTTAGATATACAAATCCGTTTGAAATTAATAATGATACGGACTCAGATGCAGGTTTACTAAGGAAACTGTTAAAATCAAACTGGCGACAAATTGATTTGTTTTACTAACAGAAATCAGTGGCGCACCCAGGAATTTAAATATGGGGGTGCACTATAAAAAAGACGAATTTAATTTTCTTTTATAAGCACCAAAACTTGAAAGAGGCAAGGCATTCAGGAAAACAAGGCGCCGCAGGCGAATACTTTTGACAGCACTAGTTACATAATGTTCCTCTACTTATCCTTATCCTCTACTTATCCATGATCTCCAAATTGTACGGAATTTCACGTATTTCGTTCTATAAATAAAATAATTCTAATGGTTTGTAAATAAATTGAAAATTATGTTGTACAGCATATTTCAAATCTATCATATTATATAAAAAAGAATTAATTTCATAATATTATATATACTATATCATAAATACGTAAATTGGTATATTAACGTAAAATAGACTATATCTAAAAATACATATAACCAACCTAAGTTAGATGACAGTGATTTAAATTGCGCGGTAAAGTGCTTTGTTCACTAATCACCAGGACCACACTTACAAACCGTACATATTTCATGCGTATTTCAGTTTTTGTACTTCCCGCTCGATTTTGACGTCACCGCTTTCTGATATATACTATTATTCACGAAAGACGACTATTCAAGGTCATTTGTTCGAAGAAAGACTACACATCACTTTACAGCAGTAGCTAAGCAACATTTTGTATTAGAAAGAGAAAGATTATTTGATCTATGTCTATTTAATTTATGTGGTGTGATAGATATACGTAAATAATGGCATTACTTTCTAACACAATATAAATAATAATGACGTATGTCGTAAAATTACAGATACCTAACTATCTACTACTCTGCCCTCTGTGCTAATATTAACCCAGTGGCGTTGTCGTTTAAATCAAATTATTATTCTTTGGTTTATAGTTAAGTCTGTGCTTTTAAATTTTTGCAAAACATAAGAAAAGAACATAAATCTTTCAGAAAGGCATTATTTAGAAAGAAACATAATTTTTCAAATAAATTACTCTAATTTTTTCAGTTAAAATGTGTCGATAAATATTTCATGTTGCACGCCTATGCATATGAAATGCCATGAAGTTATCTGCAAGTAATATTATATCAGACGGTTTACAAATGGCCTTGAATAGTCATCTTTCGTGAATAATAGTTTAGCTACAAGATAAATTACAGCTGACTCGTCCGCCATTATGGAGCCCCTTCAATCTTTCAATATCAGTGTTACAGTATTATTAATGATAGAAATTATTTAAAATGACTGTATTTTTTTGTTTTATTATTTTAAATAAATATAATATGGCAAATATGGAAGTTATATTTAATTATGAAATATAGCTAGTACATAAACTTATAAGAAATGCACTTTTATTTCATAATTTACTGCATTGATTTTGGCACCAATATGACGGACGAGTCAGCTATGTATTATCTAGTAGCTGTACTTTCTTAAGTCTATTGACAACTGACACCAAGCGCCATGAAATCTGGCGGCATAATTTGTAACTATGTGATTTAGTAATCTGGCTGATTCGACATTAGAACTTGTATAATAAAAATCTAATGTGGCACATAACCTCTCGCCAGATATTTTTTTCTTTATATTCGTCATTTTTTCGCAAATTTTATATCCTTTTTTACGTATATTCTTTTGTGTTGTTGTCTTTTTTTATTTTCATAATGATGTACAAATATTTTTGACAGTGGCATACAATAGCTATTTGTGTATGGGACATTGTCGATTGAGAGGTTGTAGACGCGCGACGCAGGAGCGCGGCATTCTCTCGAAATCAACAATGTCCATTTGCGCTCGAAACACACACAAGATTTTTTCTACAGTCGTCACAATGGGGTCCTCCACCATAACAAAAAATTATTTGTTTCAAGTACATTAAACTAGTGCAGTGGAAAAGTGGATGTCCATTGGAAGCGTTCACGCCAAACTTTTGCTGGTGGCAGCACAACTGTTCACGTACGTAACTCAAAAACGACGCCCGGCGTCGCGACGCGAATCAGCGTTGGCGACTCGGGACACGCTCACAAGTCGACTTCCGAAGAGTAGATTTCAATTTCCCACGTAACTCAAAAACGACGCCCGGTGTCGCGACGCGAATCAGCGTTGGCGACTCGGGACACGCTCACAAGTCGACTTCCGAAGAGTGGATTTCAATTTCCCACGTAACTCAAAAACGACGCCCGGCGTCGCGACGCGAATCAGCATTGGCGACTCGGGACACGCTCACAAGTCGACGTCCGAAGAGTAGATTTCAATTTTCCACGAAACTCAAAACGACATTTTATTTGGTTATGTAATATACCGACAGAGCAGTTATATGTCAGATTGACTTGTGTTGTGAACCTGGTAAATGTGTAACTACAGTGCCATTAGTTCCTGACTAAATGTTTTCATTAAGAATGTAGAAAAGTGACATTTCTCACCATTGTATAGTTAGAAATTTGGACAGCGAGCGTTTTTCTACTTTGTCGCTCTAGAGCGGCAAAGTGACATTTTGCGTTGACAAATGAGAGCGCAAATGGCTACTTTGTATATAGACTGTAGAAAAATATTTTTGACAGGGACATTTATGTGTCAATTACAAACATTTGAATTTCTTGCCTTGAAGTAGTTTGATCTGAGATTTATTACATAAAATTATTTTACCTATATGCATTTCTTTATCTCTAAATCCATAGAAGATATAATAATGAATTTATATTTATCGAATAAAGTATTTAATGTTCTTTAATATAAGTATTTATATAAATTTTCGACAAATAATATTTAGATGATTTTTCTCTTGTAACTACTACTTCCGGTTGTCCAATTGTTACCAAAACTCTTCCCATTATTGTTAGATTGAGAAATCCGTGTACACACACACTCACACACTCACTCACTCACTCACGCACTCACACTCACACATTCACTCACAACCTCACTCACACACACACTCACTCGCACACTCACACACACTCACTCGCACACACACACACACTCACACGCACTCACACACACACACACTCACACACACACGCACACACATACTCACACACACACTCTCACACACACACACACTCGCACACACACACTCACACACACTCACACACGCACACACTCACACACACACACTCACACACGCTCACACACACTCGCACACACACACACTCACACACACACTCACACACATTTACACACACTCACACAGACACTGACACACACTCACGCACACTCACACACACGCACATACACTCATAGACTAACACACACTCACACACACTCACGCACGCTCATACACACTCACGCACACACACACACACCCACACACACACACACACACACACACACACACCCACACCCACACCCACACCCACCCACACACACACACACACACACACACACACACACACACACACACACACACACACACACACACACACACACACACACACACACACATCATCGTAAAAATGTTATAATCGTATTCTAGCGACTTTAAAACGTGCTTATTCACTAAAATCTGGATATGCGATTTTTAGCATGAATTCAATATCTCTTAGCAGGAGGTAAAAATGAATGTAAATAAAGGTAAAAGCAAAACTTATTGTTTGTTGTACGGTCGTACGTCATGAAGTGGACTGTCGGCATTCAATATTATCATAACTTTGGTGAAGATATTGTAGTTATCACTAGAAAAATGAGTACAAAATTAAACTGTGACCGCGCCGGTCACAGTTTCATTTATTTTATTTATTGCGCCAATAAAGGGTTTGTATTTCGAATTAAAATATCAATGAAATATATAAAATAAAGTTTTTAAGCATTACCTTCGTGGATGACAATCTCTATTTTATCGGAAGCCGATTTTAGTGCACCAGTTTGTAAACAACACAAATTATAAAAGAATATATTTTTCTTTTCCCTCAAATCACACAGTAATACGTTGTGTATTTATTAAGTTCTCGCCTAATTAAACAATATACCAGACACGTAGTAATGTTTTTTTATTAACGTAAAATATATTGCTTGAGGTTGGATTTGCATTTAGAAATCTAACTTCAGAAGTAGTTATTCTTATTTTCGTATTGAAAGCCGTTTGACTTTTTATTCATCTTGATATTCATATTTCTAATTGTTAATAGGACGTCGAACCATATTTTTAAATATTTATATTTTAATATGTTTCTTATATTTTTCACATTTAAAATATATCACAAACATATTTTTAAATAAATAAAAATATCATTGGGATTCATTTTATTTATTTAAAATGTTCTCAAGCATATTTGTAAATCAAATATAAATCCGCAAACAATTAAAAATAAGGTTGAATTTCCAATATGTATTTGAAAATATGTTTAGTGTGCTCGTGATTTATCTTTTTAAAAATATATTTTTAATTCACAATGCAAACTCAGTTTTGTTTGAATTTAAAATTTGTTTGTGATATTTTTAATTCTCTGTCTCTCTCGTACTCATAGCGTTATTTGGGAGAAATAGAAAGAGACAGAGAATTAAAAATATGTATCAGTAAGTTTGTAACCATATTTCTAATTCGAAACATATTTGAAATTCAAATATATTTTTAAATGAGCATTTAAAATTATGTTTCGAGTTCTAAAATGTATTTAAAAATATGTTTTATTTAATTTTTAAACGTTCTAAATGCAGTTTGCTCTTTGAAAATATGTTATAAAAATTTTAAACCATTTTTAATATGCATAGCACTGTATAAAACATTTAATTTTTAATTTTTGTAAAAGGAAGTAACTTAAAAATATGTTTAAGATTTCTAATGCTTCTCGAATCGCAAACATAATTACAATGATATGAAATAAATTCAACCATATTTTCAAATAATTAAATATGGTTAAATTTATTCTGAACCATTGTAAATATGTTTGCGATTCGAGAAGCAATAGATATCATAAACATTTTTAAGCCACTTCCTTTTACAAAAATTAAAAATTAAATGTTTTATACAGTGCTATGCATATTAAAAATGGTTTAAAATTTTTATAACATATTTTCAAAGAGCAAACTGCATTTAAATCGTTTAAAAATTAAGTAAAGCATATTTTTAAATACATTTTAGAACTCGAAACATAATTTTAAATGCTCATTTAAAAATATGTTTGAATTTCAAATATGTTTCGAATTAGAAATATGGTTACAAACTTACTGATACATATTTTTAATTCTGTCTCTTTCTATTTCTCCCATATAACGCTATGAGTACGAGAGAGACAGAATTAAAAATATCACAAACAATTTTTTAATTCAAATAAAACTGAGTTTGCATTGTGAATCAAAAATATGTTTTTAAAAAGATAAATCACGAGCACACTAACTATATTTTAAAATACATATTGGAAATTCAACCTTATTTTTAATTGTTCGCGGGTTTATATTTGATTTACAAATATGCTTGAGAACATTTTAAATAAATTAAATGGATCCCAATGATATTTTTATTTATTTAAAAATATGTTTGTGATATATTTTAAACGTGAAAAATATAAGAAACATATTAAAATATAAATATTTAAAAATATGGTTCGACGTCCTATTAACAATTAGAAATATAAATATCATGTTGAATAAAAAGTCAAACGGCGTTCCATATTTTCGCTTAAATATAACATTTTATTTTAAAAAAATGCTTAACGTGGAGATCCTCCGGACCGACGATTAACAAGTCGTCCGCATAAGCCATGCAGGCGACTTTCTCCTCACCAACTGCTAAGCCATATTTATGGTCGACATCAGTCAAAAGTTCATCCATGATCAGATTGAACAGAATCGGCGAGAGGGGGTCTCCCTGCTTAACTCCACTACGCATTGCAATAGGTCCCGTAAGGCCCCTGCCGCACTTGATAGTAGTGCGACAGTCCCGATACTGGTGTTCGATCAGGTCGATCGTCTTGCTATGTACACCTGCTCCTTTGAGCGCTTGGGGGATCGACTCATGACTCACTGAGTCAAAAGCCTTCCTCAGGTCGACTGTTAAAATTGCATAGGGGGCATTGCGCTCCCTATGACTTTCTACACAAGATTAATTAGTTGGTTTTTTGTACAATAATTTTACAGAAATATGTTATATTTGCGAAATTTCACAACATTCTTGCAAAAGTAATACGAATGACAGATTAAAGTACTAAATCAAACGCACTGTAGTTGGCGACGGTGTTGCCACCAACGGTCATGTCAGTTGTCAATACCAGCGTATAATAGCGGACTTATCACAATGAGATCACACTGATATATAAATAATATAGCTGGTGCCATAGAAATGACCTGCGCCTGCAAGAAATCCGTATTGTTTTTTGAACAAATATAGGTAATAGGGAATTCCGATTAAGCGAATTTTCAGCGCCCCGTTGCGGTATTTTTATGAACTATGTGGACATACAAGTAACTGTCATCGTGCTGTCAAGTTGATAGCTTGGTGAAATTTGTGTTTTATATTAAACATATGGGTATTAGATACGCGTATGGCCTCTGTCCTCTGTAAGAGTGATTACAGGAGTAAATATAAAAAATATATGAGAGGAGTTAATTTTATGCCATTTTCCAAGCCGATCTCATCTCTCGTGGTCTATGCGTAACTACATCAAATTAAATGGTTTCGTGGAAGTAGTGGTATGTGTGCCTGTAGTTAAATAGGTTTGATATGTTATGCGATGGAAAATAGCCCCACTTTATATTTATCAACTACCACACACGTATTACATGGAATTACCGCAGATACCCATTTACCACTATCAATATAGGGTAATATATTATCACTGCGTCCCGCATTCATATAATTTTGTTTTCTGAAAACGTTGAAACATTTTGAGTTAGTATAAATCAGTGAATACCCAGTAACTAACCGAAACTAAAACCTTAAAATAAGATCGCTTTTTTCCTATTTTTTTTTTTCAGACCACGACACTAACCATCTTTTTTAGGTCATTCTCAGAATGATTTTCAATATTTTTCTTTTTTAATTCCGCCCCAGCACTAACTCTGCACTAAAAAAATCATTTTCATCACTGTGACAAGGCGAGGGTAAGCACAATAACAGATAAATAACTTTTTATAAACTCTTCTAAATTATAGTTTCAATATTCATATTTTAACTCTGTTTATCTGTTTAAGTTATAAATGTCAAAATTCAGTTTAGAAATTCTTATCGTATTATGATAGTCACGACATTTATTTGTTGATAATTAAGTCTAGAAATTATTGTGTATGCGTACGTGACTATGGATGCCCTTGCCTATGCACCCCATACCCCTAAGATAATCCTGTCCTGGAGATAGCGTTTTTGTTTTAAGGCAGTCAGTATTAGTTAGCCAGGGGATAAACATGGGAGAGTCGGTTTTAGATACTCGAAAGAGTAACATATGGCAGTCGGTATTAGTTAGCCATGGGATAAACATGGGAGAGTTTTAGTTTGGGGCGACGCTCGTCCGCTGTGTTACAGAATGTAACAGTTTTGTTAGTTGTTAGGCTTAGTGTTAATTAATAATAATGTAACCATGTAAATATAAAAGTATTAGTTATTAAATCACAAGTATTTGTTCATGTCCGTAGTGTTCATCAGTGTAAAGTGTTAAAGTGACGTGTCTGTGTGTTCTTCCTTCTCACAAGCCGTGGACGCCAGCCATCAAAGCGTCCACCAGTCAGTCAGTGTATCATCGTTGGGAATCATCATCGTTAGTAATCAGCAGTATTATCAGTCAGCTTCTGTTCCACCCCCCTCGTGTTACAGTGGCGCAGTCGGTAGGATAATGAGAGTAATGATTTACTCTTATTCATCCGAAAAGATCTTACGTTATTAGTTTTAGAATTATTAGTTTGTGACCGAGGAGAGGGTACTTGGTGTACAATATGTACACATTTACGACCACGACACCAGCGATGATACAGCAACCCAGGCCGTATCAGCCGTCACCAGATATGATTGACGTATTGCTTGAAATAAATACGTTCTCTGGTGATGGCAGTGTGGGAGAATATATCCACAACATGGGAGCAGCCAGCAGACGATACGGCTGGGATGAAGTTTTTCTCGGCAGTGCAATAGTGTTTAGGCTCAGTGGTAAGGCAAGGGAATTGTATTTTGAAATTCCATTGTACAAGCGGCCTACCACTGGCACAGATATGGTGCGTTGGTTAGAAATAACATATGCAGGACGCACCATATTACCACCGTCATTTTTTCCGGCTTGTACGCCAAGTTTTTATGGTCCAGCATGGACGCACCAGGTCTACGCACCACAGGCGCCGTTAGATTCGTTGTCTCCAGGGCATGGAGTGCACGAGTTGCCAGTAGGGAGGATCAGTTTAGAAGAAATTGAGTCCTTGCTGGCAATAGAGGATCGTTTTGCGGTGGTAGACATACCACGACCGGAAAGTCCGACAATAGTCGTCACAGCGAGTGACAAGGGCGTACAAGAAGGAAAAATGATTGAAGAGAATTGCCTGCCGGAGGAAACAGCGAAATGTGAGACTGAGGAAGAACACAGCGAAGTAGCTGATGAACTGGACATGAACACAGTATATGACGACAACCTGCACGAAATGGATCTGCAAATGGTCAACGAAGAGGACATCGAGAATGGCGACTTGGGCATGAATGTCGGAGAGGACAACTTGGCATGCCCACCTGTGCAAGTTTTACGCCGCACCCATGGAGGACACGCCACTGGTGATATCGTGTTACATTCCAGGAACGACGTTATCGCTTGCAGAAGTGTTCCCAAATTTTTTGTAGTGCCATCCCTTAGACCGCTTAGGTGTGAACACCCCCCTCCCTCGTTCAGTGCAGTGACCTTTGTGTTGTTTTCATTTATGACGATTATATGACGATTTTTGTTAGTGTTTAGTTTTTTTGGTTAGTTAAGTTGCATGTTAGATTAGTAATTTTTATTAGATAGGAAAATAAAATACCCTTTTCCTTTTTAGCATTTGATATTTGAATTTGTAATTTGTTAAAACGTTTCACGTTTTTATTGAGTTTACATTATGGTTATAATGTTTTATGTTGGTAAGCTTTATGCTTTATGTCGTAGGTTTTATACCTTTTGTGTGTTTTTACGTATTATGTTGTGTTTGTACATTCGTACTTGTTTTGCGATTTTTGTATACTATGTTTTATGCTTTGTGTCATATTTGTAATATGTTTGATGCTTTATGTTGTTAAATTTTTTTGCTTTTGTAATGTCGTAAGTTTGATACCTTTTGTGTGTTACATATTATGTTGTGCTTGTACATTTGTACCTGTTTTGCAATTTTTGTATTCTATGTTTTATGTTTTGTATCTCATATTCGTAATATGTTTGATGTTTTATTTGTTTTATGTATGTGTTTTATGTTCTGTGGTTGCAGAATTTGGAAACAATCTTCAGTTCAGGATTTAAGAATAAATATATCGATTTTGCGATATATTTATGTCTTAAGGGGAGGATAATGTGACAAGGCGAGGGTAAGCACAATAACAGATAAATAACTTTTTATAAACTCTTCTAAATTATAGTTTCAATATTCATATTTTAACTCTGTTTATCTGTTTAAGTTATAAATGTCAAAATTCAGTTTAGAAATTCTTATCGTATTATGATAGTCACGACATTTATTTGTTGATAATTAAGTCTAGAAATTATTGTGTATGCGTACGTGACTATGGATGCCCTTGCCTATGCACCCCATACCCCTAAGATAATCCTGTCCTGGAGATAGCGTTTTTGTTTTAAGGCAGTCAGTATTAGTTAGCCAGGGGATAAACATGGGAGAGTCGGTTTTAGATACTCGAAAGAGTAACATATGGCAGTCGGTATTAGTTAGCCATGGGATAAACATGGGAGAGTTTTAGTTTGGGGCGACGCTCGTCCGCTGTGTTACAGAATGTAACAGTTTTGTTAGTTGTTAGGCTTAGTGTTAATTAATAATAATGTAACCATGTAAATATAAAAGTATTAGTTATTAAATCACAAGTATTTGTTCATGTCCGTAGTGTTCATCAGTGTAAAGTGTTAAAGTGACGTGTCTGTGTGTTCTTCCTTCTCACAAGCCGTGGACGCCAGCCATCAAAGCGTCCACCAGTCAGTCAGTGTATCATCGTTGGGAATCATCATCGTTAGTAATCAGCAGTATTATCAGTCAGCTTCTGTTCCACCCCCCTCGTGTTACATCACTAACCGAACACATGTCAACAGAAAATATCTATTTGTCCACATAGTTCAAGATTTCACCGCAAATGGCGCACTTTGTGACGTCATGATCGGAATCCCCTTTGTTGTCCTTGATAACCACAATAATAGTATATTATGTTATTAGGAATAGAAAGCGGTTTTTTTGTGTTGAACCCAGCTATTCCGGCCGAGGCACTATAGCCGAACACAAAAAGGGCGTTCTACTCCGAATGACATATACTATTTTTTCTTCAAGTGTTTCAAAGAATTTTTTGACATTTTTTTTTTATTTTTTATCTGTAGTGTTTGCAATTTCAGCCAAAGCTGGCTTTGTACACTACAAAACAAAAACGATACAACTGTCAAATAACTATTTTCAATATAATCTGTGTTGCTGTGACAACTGCCGCCGCCAGCGGTGAACAAACACACTAAAAAAATTTTACTAGTACAACAATAACAACATTTTTGTACTAGTAAGACAATGAACATCTTCTATAATGTGTATATAGGAGCATATAATACGCTTGAAGAAAAATATCATTTATATATTTTTTGCCTCCCGTTATTTTAAAAAAAATATGCGGACATTTGTATCTCTTTAAGTTGTAGAATTACATTACCGAACACTACGATAGAGATATGTCCTAACGAACGAACTATAAGTAAATATAGATGCGCATCGCATTTTCAAGCATATACCAGAATGCTTAGGACGGCGGCCATACTTATAACCGATTTTAGTCGCAGCTTAATCACCCTTGAATAAGAGTAAATAATAACTTAGCCAAATGTTAATTAATTTACCTGATTAAATTCTTTTTTCACTAACAAATAATTTTTTTAAAACTTAACTACATGTTCAATAAATAATATCAATGCATCTACATTTTTCAATTAATTGTTATGTGATAGCATAAAATATTATGACAAAATTAGAGTACATTTATCAAATTTTCAAAATATTTTATGAATCAATGGTTAATAATTTCGCAGAATCCTATTTTATATTGCAATTTATATTATGTGTCTGTGAAACTAAATATGTATAAATATATTCATTTCTTTTTTTTTTTTTGAAGTACGGTATATGTTTTATCTCATATTAAAACTTTTCGCCATTTGTTATGTACAAATGTAACATAGAAGTTATATTAATTCAATTAAAGTAATTCAAAACTATTACAGTTGGGCTGCAACCAGCACTACAGGTTATATCAAAGATGGCGTTCAATTGTGTACGGCTAGCAGTATGCAACCACCACTCTATAGTTACTTATAGCCAGGCCCGGATTACCCATAAGGCCAACCAAGGCCATGGCCTAGGGCGCAGGCACGGAGGGGGCGCACATCGAGCAGTTGGATAAATGAGAAAACGGAAAGAGAGAAGTGCCTGCAGTTATAGCCGTGCCAAATCTCAAGAGCTGTTGCGCAGAAAGCAAAGCTCTATCTTTCTCTCTCCCCTATTGCCTGACCTTTCTGTAGCTGTCTCTCTTCTTGATCTGCGCATTTCATAGCTCATGACATTTAGCACCAACTCTACTAGACAATGTAAACAGTGACATTTGCTTTAATTATACAAAATCAGTATAGTAGAGTGACTGGTAAATCCTGTTGAGCTATGCCAGTTGTCGAAGATTTTAAATAATTCTAGTATTTATATACCGGGTGTCTACTTATGTATCTTAGCAAATACATGGTAAAATTTTCATGACTGTAATACTGTAAACCTGTTCAGAATTAAAAGCTGCATCTAATAAGTTCAGAATTATTGTTTTGAGAGATAGAGAAGCAAAATAAAAGTGGTAATCAGCTAGTTATAAAAAGATGGTAAATTTAGCTTTGATGACTGATAATAGTAGGTACATTGAAAACAAATTTCATAAGGCAATCTGTTAACCCACGAGTCCAACTTTGGGAAACTAGCCGCTTCTATTAGATTTTTAATAAATGCGATTTGTAAACTTCTAACAAATTGAACTTCTGGGATGAAAATTCTTTGTTGACTGTTAGCAATTTGATGTTGATATGTCATTTATGTATCAGTTTTAAAAGCAGTAAGTCATACCACCTCTAGAAAACGAAAAGCTCCAAAAGCAGTACGTTTATAGATCTTCTTAACATGTTTTTAGTGCGTGTATAGACTCACAATAGCACCGATATAGAACAAGAATTTAATGAAATCAAGTATTATTAAAACTCGGTATATATTGAGAGAAAGGGGGGGTGCAGTCTGAATTTTGACCTAGGGCGTAAAGAAATGCTAATCCGGGCCTGCTTATAGCTCGTTGACAAATTCCTCCCACACAAAGTCAACGTGGAAAATGATAATCATAACTAAAAACAATTTAGTTCCAAAACTATATTCATGTGAAGAAAATAAAACAATTCAACATTACTTGTTTATATATTCAAGTAATTATTTTTCTCTACGGCGACTTTGAAAAATTTTGTCGGGTGCACTCACCGAACAAAAAATTTAGATTACACATATACATGATGGTGACCGGTATAGCCGAACATAGAACTTTTGCATTTCCTGCTTTTCTAAATATTTTAGAAAAAAAGCTTCAAATAAAATTCTGCATTTGAATCTATAAATATAAACAATAGCTATTTGTATATTATTTGGGGTCTTGGGGCCGCGTGCCTGAGTATCTGGTAGCGAATATGAGGAAACGGGTTCGGTCCCGACCAACGCCAAATATTTCGAATTTTAAATGACACAAAATTGACCCTTGTGCTGCACTCTCAACGCCCGTAAGGTGATGCCTAGTAAACGCCCGCACAGTACAAATATGTCATTATTATTACCGAATTATGTGTACATAGCAGATTGGCACACCCAGCAATAGGTAATATACCGGGATGATATATTTATTTATTTATTTAAGAGCGCAAAATATTATCGATTGAGAGATTGTTGACGCGCGACGTAAGAGCGCGGCATTCTCTTGAAATCGATAATGTACATTTGCGCTCGAAACACAGACAATATTTTTTCTACAGTCGCCACAATAAATTTAACATTGTGTACTCACTCACGATATTGGGGTTTTCAAATAAGAAAACACTAACTAGCGGCGACTATTAGAACTACAAACAGTGGTACACATTTGACATTTACATGAAACTACTACCATATGACTATAGAAACTGTATTATACATACTTGAATTATAAATGAAAAATACAAATAAATGAGAAAATAATACGAAGACTAAAGAAATACAATTGACAGAAATGCTACGCTGACACATGTCAACAAAAAGTGTACCATTGGTTAATGCGATCAGCGCCATCTGTTGATACTTGAAAATCCCAATCGTAAGCAGCACAATGTTTGTATGTTTATTTTACTGTCAAGTTATCGGTTTCTGCTTCTATTAGCGACGGCAAGATGATTGATTGATTTCTTTCAAATTGTCCTCATTTCATAAATATTTCCATTTAAAAGTTACCATTGACGTGTCAAATGTTTCATGGAATACTAAGAATCTATTTTTTTAATGTATCAATATTCAATAATTATTTCACAAGTGCACGGCAAATACTTGAATATTTTCTTAAGTGCACGAATGTGCAGGAGCGAAAATATTCTGATTGTATTTGACGTGAACAAGTGGTATATTGATAGAATATTTCCCGAGAAAAACTTCACATTCGATATTTTTAATTATTTTTATGAATATTTAATATTTATTTTAATCTGTCACATAAACGTCAGTTGTCAGTTTTTTAACACTTCATAAACGTCCAATGCAATTTTAGATTATAAATATGTATTTATCATGTAGTGTAAGCAATAAAACAATCTTCTTAGAAACGTGTTAAAAATGAGTAATAATGAGCGTTTTGGAAATAATTCTTTGGAAGAAATTAATGAAAAAATTGATAATGTTACTCCTTTCAATACGAAGAAAGCACACTATTCCTCATGGAAGCTGTTTGAAGAGTTTTGTTGCGAAAGGGGGTACAAGATAAATAAAAATACATCTATGCCAATGTTAGCAGATATATTGAAGGATTTTGGATTCAATATGAAGAAACATGATGGTTCAACTATAAAGAAGGGGTAATTAAAACTCAATGGAACAGGGTTGCTGAAACATTGCAAAAAATATTTTACGAGTTCAATATTTCGTTTGATCCTTTCAAAGATGTTACATTACAAAATACACGCAGTGCACGAGATGCCAAAAGGAAACAACTACAGGTATTTCCTGAAAAAAGAAAAACTATTTCTGCGGCGCTAAGTGCAGAAGAATATGAAAAAATAATAAACTTGTGGGATGAAAATACTCCAGAAGGATTGCAACGCAAGTTTTATCACATAATATCGTATGAATTAGCTTGGCGAGGAGGTGAAGCCGTCAATTGTTTAATGATATTTTTTAAACAAGAATTTAGTAATTTTGGTGAACCTACTGGACGAATTATTTATGATATTCAGCAAAATCAGTCAGGGAGAAGCCGTTGAGTGCAAAAAAATTGCTAGTCCAAAATGAGATAGATCCTAATCGATGCCTCGTTAGGTAATAATTATATACGCAATAATTTCAAATGTTTTATTTTTTTAGATTATTTCATAAACTTATGGAAAGAAGAGGAAAACATATAACTATTGATCGTTTTTTTCTGACTGTCAATTCCTCACGGAAGGAAAAGAATTATATTGGTTTCTTTAAAAATATTAAAGTCGGAAGAAATATACTTTCTAAGTGGACTGCGGATGCAGCAGAACAAATAGGATTACATGTAAAATGATGCAAAATAACGAACCATTCTATTCGTTTCACGGCTGTATTGTAATGTGCAGTGCCCGCCGTCGTCGCTGATGTCGCCGCCGCTGTCGCAGCCGCGCCGCAGTGATGAGCGAGTGTCTATTTTTAGCGATGATGCAATAGCCACGGATGGTCGTGCGTTGTCAACAGGCATGTCCGAACCTGCTTAATTACTCGGCTGATGTAACCTATTGTGTTTGAGTTTTTATCTGGAATAGTGTTCTAGTAATTTCTCGAATACAAACGCCGGAGTATATACACACTGTTAGCGAAGGCATTGGACAGTCTAATATAAATAAGCGTCGCGTATTGAATAGTTGGTGATATAAACAGATAGTCGACAAGTGGTAAACATAAAAAATATAATTACATAAATAAATGAGTTATATTTTGTTTAAATAAATAGTCTTATACCTTGTTCCATTTTAGCCATTCAGTATTGCAAATCATAGGGAATAGTTTTGACATCTCTGACTGGCTGAAATTAGAGACAAGAAACAAGTTTACCCAATGTAATTTCGGCTACTTCAGATTTGCGCTGTTGCCAGTGCCATCTACTGAATAGCTTAAATGGAGCAGAGCATAGTGTTTAAGTGTTTTATAATATTCCTAGTTTTAACTAGTGTTTAATATTTGTTTAATCGTAGTGTTCGTTATGTAACGTTTTTATTTATTTGGGTGAAGTGTTAATATTAGACAATTATTATTAATTAAAATTAAGTGTTTATTAAACTATAATGAAAGTTACTATTACTAATATTAAACAATCATCAAAAACTAATTAAGACCAAAACTATAATTAACTAGATATACTAACACTATTTATTTAACCAAATAACACTACTATTTGTTTCCACGATATTACAATTATATATTTCACTACTCGTTCCAATCTTAGACTACCGGTCTGTTGCAGACTTTTGTAGACTGTTTACGCGATATTTATATCACTATATTTGTATCACTATATACTTATATCACGTTCAACTAATGCCTACCTACCTCCACAGCGTCTATATACTCAGCTGACTCAACAGCGTCTGTATATTCAACTGCTCGGACAGAAGTCTCCTCTTTCACAACACTATCTATTTATGTAACTCTCTGTCTAACTTCTACAGCCTCAGTATCACCGACAGTCCGTATGCCACAATTCTTCAACACTACTACCGAGTATTCTCTTCCATTTGCCGTTGCTGTCCGCGTATACCTAGCTTCACAATACTCTTCAACACTACCGGGTATTCTCTTTCACAGCTATCCCGGTATACCAGTAACTTCCCGACTCGCCGTTACTGTCCTTGTACACTATAGCTTTCCAATACTCGTTAACACTACCGTGTATTCACATCCACAGCTATCCCAATATATCAGTAACTTCCCGAGTACCTACTCGACACCAACTGCATACGCTCTCTACGATACTGCTGTGCTTCTTACTAACACTTTACTCTTTAACAATACATGTGAATGTCTCCATATGTCTCTCGATGTAACTAACTTACTCTCGAGCATAGCTACGTCCCTTTATACAGCTGCCACTATCTTCTAGAAAAGCCCTAGAATGTTCGACCGCATAATAACAATGAACATAAAAGGTTCAGGCGACCGCAAGCAATTAAATACGTTGCGACCAGTTT
The DNA here is from genome assembly GCA_963082715.1 of Harpalus rubripes. Classification (NCBI taxonomy): domain Eukaryota; kingdom Metazoa; phylum Arthropoda; class Insecta; order Coleoptera; family Carabidae; genus Harpalus; species Harpalus rubripes. The sequence continues at coordinate 20,209,787 of OY720455.1, forward strand.
GTTTACATCGCCCGGCTGCTAGCGCGATTACGTTACCGCTATAAATACTCTCGCTAACAGCGGCGGCGTCGGCGGGCGTTCCACGTTACTGTTATATTTATCATTTTTAATTATATTTAATATCTATATATCGTTATAATAAACTTTTATTTTAATTCATAATAATTGTCTAATATTTACACTTCACCCAAATAAATAAAAACGTGACAGTATGAAATTTAGCCAAAAGTGGAGTGGAAGAACATCAAATTACAAAAATTACAGGCCGTAGTAATACCGGCTCCATCAATTCTTATCTAAAAATAGATTCTAAACATCACAAAACTCTAATTCAGAATTTAGGAAATCAAGAAACCGAAAATGATCTCAACACGTATAAAACAAATTCAGAAGAAAACAGAGTTGCATATAATAATTGTATTTTCACAAATTGTAATTTTAATAAATAGCTAATTTCTTGTTGATTTGTTTCTTGTGTTTACTCTTATTTTAAATATTCGTATATTTAACTTGTGCAAATACTCGGATATACGCACAAGTGCAAATATTCACTGATATTCGATTGTCATTGGTCGAAATTCAAAAAATACTGCAACGTGATTGGTTTAAATTTTTCGAGTGAAATATACAACGGTATTCCTTGGCATATCTTGCAATGAAAATTAAAAGATAAAAAATGAATCATCGGGAGTGGAAAATATCTTATATGCAACAGGATATGTAGGTACATTTGACCACTCTCGAACTTATTTACCAGCCCTCGCTATCGCTCGGGCGCAAAATTGTCCTCGATTGGTAAATGGTACCTACATCCCTTGTAGCATAAATAACTATTAGACACATATTCTTACTTACAGGATATAAAAAAAATAAATTGTTTATTTGCTGTCTGGTTGTTATAGCTGCGTTCAATGAATGTTTGATTTATAGTTGAAAATTCGGAGAGCCAGCGTTTTCTACCTCTCGCTAAGAGAGGTATTGTATTCATGCTAAAAATCACATATCCAGATTTTAGTGAATAAGCACGTTTTAAGGTCCCTAGAATCCGATTATAACATTTTTACGATGATGTCCGTATGTGTGTGTGTGTGTGTGAGTGGATGTGTGTGTGTGTGAGTGGATGTGTGTGTGTGTGTGTGTGTGGATGTGTGTGTGTCAAATACTATAAGACGTAAGACATTTTTAACTACGGATTCCTCAATCTAACAATAATGGGAAGAGTCGAGTCAGTTTTAGTAACAATTGGACAACCGGAAGTAGTAGTTACAAGAAAAAAATCATCTAAATATTATTTATCGAAAATTTATGTAAATACTTATATTAAACAATGTTAAATTCTTTATTCGATAAATATAAATTCATTATTATATCTTCTATAGATTTAGAGATAAAGAAATGCATATAAAATAATTTGATGTAAAAATTCTTAGATCAAACTACTTCAAGGCTTCAAATGTTGTAATTCATACATAAATGTCACTGTCAAAAATATTTGTATGCCACTGTCAAAAATATTTGTGCATCATTATGTAGATTATGAAAATAAATAAAAAGTCAACAACGCAAAAGAATGTACCTAAAAAAGAATATAAAAGGAATTTGCGAAAAAATGACGAATAAAAGAAAAGGAAAGTAGAAAAAAAATCAGAATATCGAATATAAAGAAATTGTATGTATTGTACATAATTTATATTAAAATAATTATTTTGTAGTGAGACATAAATATATGTATTTGTATTTAAAAATATTTTTCGTTTTATGCGTACAACCAGGTAAAACATCTGGCGAGAGGTTGTGTGCTGGCCACATCAGATTGTTTGTTTTGTGGCGCATGAGCGAGAAAGTGACATTTTGCGTTGATAAATGCGAGTGCAAATGCCTAACTTTGTACATTGACTGGAGAAAAAATGAAGTTTTCATGCTTTATAAAATGTTGAAAATCACCTCTGAAATAGCGGGAGCCATGGAATTAACACAAAATATTTCACAAATGTCAATTTTCGTTTCAATTTCAACTATTGTTATTTTTTAGGTTATTTACATACCTAATTTTTACCATTACAAGGAAGCAAAATTAATTTTGCTTATTGGTTCAGATACCCTAAAACTTTTATTTGAAGCTTTTTCTACCTAAAAATAATTAAGAAAGAAAAATATTACGATAGTCTGATTTTACATGTTAAAGTCGTATATGTTCAGCTTTGCCGCTTACCACCGTGTTACCATACTCGTACGTTTACAAGGTGATTATTAATTTTAGAATTACGTATAGTTTAAATTACAAAGTTGCATGTTGCATTGTGGCGAAATTAAATGCCACTTTTTCTTATGAAAAGATCGTGAATTCTTTTTCCGGTCTTCCCGAAAACGAAAACATCCTTAAATAAATAAAATATAAATATAAATATATCATCACGGCTTATTACCCATTGCTGGGTGTGCCAATCTGCATTGTACACAGATACCGGTAATGATGAAATATTTGCACCGTGCGGGCGCTTACCAGGCGTCACCTCACGGGCACTCATTGCTGGCGTGGAGAGTGCACCACAGAAGCCAATTTTGTATCATTTAAAATTGGAAATACTTGGCGTCGGTCGGGATCGAACTCGGTTCCTTGATTTTTCAAATGGGATGGTTGGTTATATCTTTTCTAAATTTTTGGAAATTATTTTAACTTAGCTTCACAATGCCAAATACTTACATTTTCATTTAAAAAATAACATAGTCATTAATTTTATCAAATGTATTATTGTTTTTGTTTATTTCGAACAATTCGACTGTTTAAAATTTAAAAAAGATTTACTTAAATTTTATTGACTATAAAGTGTACTCATTAAATTTAAAGCATTTATATTGCAATAACGTAATGGGTTTACGTCACTCCACTTTTCTAATAAATTATGTAAATTTTCATCTTCGTTCATGACTGTTTGGAATGATAAAACCAACGTTGTTTGAGTTTTCATCAATCTATTCCCACTATGCGTAACACTAGTTTAGCACGTTTTAAATATTGAAATACCAAGTTTTTAGTTTTAATAATAAGTTTCTCTATGTAGGAGCTGACCACAGACTAGACCTGACATAAATATAGTAATTAACATATCAAGAGTATTATTAGGACAATAACGCCTGAGGTCAACAGTGTACTCTCCGAGGGCCTCTGGTCCAATGTTTGTACGTTGACCGAAGGCATTATTACTCGTTTAACTCCCGTGGTGCGTTCAACGTTTAACGTCCGATTAAATTTTTTTTACGGATCAAAAAGTTTTAATAAAATTTACGGAGTAGGTAGGCTATGAATGTTTCTGCTTGTTTTTACCTTCCGTCACCTTTAGGTAAGGAAAGTATTGTCTGGTCAAAAAATTCGGTGGTGAGTTTTTAATGAATAAGCACGTTTTAAGATCCCTAGAATACGATTTTACTATTTTTACGATGATTTCTGTAAGTGTATATATATATATATATATATATATATATGTGTGTGTGTGTGTGTGTGTGTGTGTGTGTGTGTATGTGTATGTGTGTGTGTGTGTGCGTGTGTGTGTGTGTGTGTGTGAGTAACAAAATTTTCGTCTACGATAACTCTAATACTACAATTCCAAAAATTATAATTCTTTCGCGTTCCTCTTCGTTGCGTCCATATGAAGAGCTGATTAGATTTTGGTTATAATTGGTCAACCGGAAGTACCCTCATTTGAAGATTTTAACAGTTTTTCTTGAAAAAACGATGTTAAATATCATTTTTTCACATTTAATGGTATTATAAATATTAAAGAACATTGTATTCTCTATACGATTTAACTGAATTTTATACTTCATATTAAATGGATATAGATTTATAAAATTATAAAGAAATTAAATTTCGTAAATTAGCCAGCTAGGCTAGAAACAGCTACTATATTAAGAAAATTTTGATTGAAAGATGACTGTGTCAAGTGCAATTGACATATTCGTAGTATATTTTTTCGTGTTATAATTTCACTTGAAATATAGGATCTTTTTGCTCAAAACTTTCTGTATGGTATTTGTATAAAATACATACAACTGTCGAAAGGTAATGTGCATACAAGAAATTTAGAATCTTTTGCAAGGAACTTTATGTATGGATTTTATAGAAAATACATAGGCATTTACGAAAATTCTACCGGTAGATACCGCATCTACCGACTGTGTTCGAAAACACGAGTGATAAAAAGTTACCGTGTTCGAAAATTGTTCAATCAGATCCATCTACCGAATTCATGAAGAATCTAATCTCAAAAAAAGGAAGTGATGCAAAGCGAAGCGCACGCGTTAAAAGTAGAAATGTGTTCAAAGTATAACTCTGCTCAGTTTGTTAACTACGTCAAATTTCTAACCTGTTTTAAATTTTTTAATTTTTTCATAGGTTATGGATCTACCCTATTTACCACTTGCGTTCTTAAAATATCGATTTAGGTAGCTATAACGTGATAAAAAGCTGTTTACCGGTAACAGTTCTCTTGCAGAATTTTCGTAAATACCTCATATAAGTGACGGAAGGTAATGTGCTGGCCACATCAGATTTTTTAGGCTTTATCCCAGTATCAATATCAGTTTGTTGACAACATTACCAAAGCAACAATTCATAACACTCTAGCGTTTACGTGGGAACAATTCATTTCATTTTCATGACAAATTAATCATAGAAAATGATGTATTTTAACGCGCCTTAAGTGGTCACAGTGAACTTGAGTAAGAAGAATCATGTTTCCTAGTTTCTCCTTCCCCTCTTCAGTAGAGTTCCCACAGATCACGTTTGATGAATAATTTTCAATAATTCATTGAATATGAACGTCTGAACAGTAGATTCAGTGAAACTGAACATAATTTTAGTCTGTTATTGAAAATGAAAAGAATTTCTACTTTGTTCATTTTCAATGATCATTATTTAAAATTGTGAACAAAACGCTGGGAACGCATGTCACTATTCACTGCATTCTTTTTTTAGAAGGCGTATAGAACAGTAATTGATACAATTATTAACCAATTTGAATCTTCACACATATTTCACGTATGACAGAACGTAACCTTATTAAACGGCGCCATCTTTGTACTCTTTAATAATAAACAGGTAAGTAGAAAATCGAATCATATTCCAGTATAACCATTCAATGATTACTAAATCTAAAGAAATGTGAACGAATTTTTCAATTCATGAACCATTGAAAATTAATCATCAAAGATGATCCTTGGGAGCTCCGCTAAGTCATCCTTTTCTCATGATGAATCAAAGAATTGGGATTTAAAATTTGCAGAAAGTCATATAAAAATTTTCAATCGAAAATTTGTGATATCAAAGGGGTACTAATTTTCTTAAAAAATCATATATGACCCATCATACATTTTAAGTCTAGTCCGATTTTTCTGTGTCCGTCGGACAGATTTAAGTATAAAATTATGAAAATTTAATAAACGTAATAAGATTGGAATCTCTTCATCACTGACTGTAAATTAAGGTATTATAAATAATTTTTGGAAAGATAAACCGTTTTTGTTGAAAAGGTTTCATTTTAAGCAATTTAAAAATGTAAGATAACGCAGACTGCATACAACAGACACCCATTTAAATCTGCAAGCGTCTACAAGCTTTTAGTGTCACGCCGTAGTGCACTTGGCGACGCAGCTAAAGTGCCGATTTGAACTATGGAAGTTACTGCAAAACACTCTAAAAACAAAAAAAAACAAGTATTTCGCTTAGAAAACGTCTTTTCAAGTGATTTGGCAACATGTTATGAGAAACAGTTTTTACAACCGATTTGAACGTTTCACGGTCTGAAACGACCGTTTTGCATGTACTCTTTGGGCACATATTCTACCTGTCGTCTCGGTGGTACTTGGTTGTTGGGAATATAATATGACAAAATACACTGTTTTCTAGTGAATACAAGCTTTTGGAGTCACACCGTAGCGCACACGGCCACACAGCTAAGTGCCGATTTGAACTATTGAAGTTACTTCAAAACACTCCAAAAACACGTATTTCGATTAGAAAATGCCATTACAAATAGTTTTTACATTCGATTTGAACGTTTCACGGTCTGAAACGACAGATTTGCATGTACACTTTGGACACATATTCTACTTGTAGTTTCGGTGGTACTTGGTAATTTGGAGTATAATATAACAAAACACACTGTTTTCTAGTGATACAAGTTTTTTTAGTATTTGGTATTAGTGTCCTTGCCTGTGTTTTGCGCACCGCACCAAATTTTTGTAATATCTAAGAATATATGTTTTTTAGCAATATTTTTTTAAAAATAAACATATTTCTCTTGGTGAAAAGGTAGGATTTTATATAATTTGTACTTTCCCTAATTTATGTGTTTTAATACAGTACAAATAACACAAGTGTCCGTCAAACACAATGTAATAGGATGTGTTGCGAAAAGCTGGTTAACCGTAGGGTTAAAATAAAGAATATAGTATGTATGTATCAACGCACTGAAGTTCTAATTTTTATCAATCATATTCGATAGGACTCGTTACGTAAATTTTGCGAAAAAAAAAACATGTCTTATAAAACTACTATTATTTTCTGCTTCAACATAATCCATTTTTAAACGACTTCTATTTAAACACGTGACAGAGTATTATTAAATAAAATAAGTTAGTTTGCATATTTGAAAATTTATTCTAGGGTTTATCATTCATATAATTCCAAATTGTTTTCTTGATATTATTTTTAATCATGTTGTAAAAAATCAAAATCACAAGTCGAAGAAACATGGCTTTTATCATTCATTAAGTAATTAGCCAATAAGAATGCGTGAGGTTTTTCTTAGTTACCATGTATTGACAGTGCTGTAGTCGTAAAATTAGTTGAGGGTGTACGCTGAAAACAGTGAAAATATATGGTATACGGTTCCTATATAACAAAAATCTAAATTTAAGGAAATTTCAATAGGATTTCTAAAAAGAAAAATCTTTCTTGGATAAAATTTTCATTAGTTAATTTAATAATTACAACTTTTGTCTCAAATATCGTATGGTAACATATACCAGCGTATACCCTCGACCACCCTCGACTACACCCCTGCGTATTACAGCGTTTATTGTTAAATAACTATAGTGATAGAATATATTTACGAAACGAACTCTTATGTATTCACTTTACAGGTGCGTGTGGTTATTTTGTTCTATGTACTCAGAATTGTCAATATCATTTTGAATGGGGCACTTGCACGTGCCGTTTAAACATGGCTGCTGACAGCTGATTGTGGACAAACAAACCTTTAGTTTACATTGCGTCTTATACCGGATATCTACTTTTATTTTGACCTATAGGAAATACAATGTTATTTTTTTTATTTCGCACTAGTTTTGACCTATTGGTTCTACAGTAAGTTAAAGTGTAAATACAAAAGATGTTCAGAAGTAAAAACTGCATCCAATGAGATTTTATTTATTAATATTAAACGTTCTGTTCACAAAATAAACATAAATTAAAATTGACATTTCTAACCTGTTTACAGAGCTTGCGCTATCGAATTACCAGCAAAAAACTATTTTACAAACATTTCTTGTTAGTATGTCCATTTTAATAACAATTAATCAAGATATAACAATAATTTAATAATCAAATAACAAACTTGACAGTTTGAAGTATAACAACATGGACAAAACAATAAACAGTGTTCTCATGGCACTCTGTAAACAGGTTAGAAATGACAATTTTAATTTACGTTTATATCGTGAACAGAACGTTTAATATTAATGAATAAAGTCTCATTGGATGCAGTTTTTTATTCTGAACATATTTTGTATTTACACTCTCACTGTAAGTTATTAGGTACCTTATAAATTGTTTATTCGCTAACAAATTTGAGAGGAACTTCTAGCAGCTAATAAATTTGTTAACTACCTAATAAAATTAATGTCATTGTCAGTTGCTATCATATTTACATTTGAAATAAAAAATATTGTAAGATGAAAATGTATTTTAGTCGATCTTTCAACAGGCGGAGGAGTACTCTTAGCAGTAAGAAGCCACTTCCAAATACATGAATTGAATTTTGATTAAATATATTACCTCTTCAGTAAACTGTATAGATTTAGTTAATTGTAAACTGGTATTTAACTCTTATTCATTAGTTATTGTTGTGGTATATATTCCACCTAGTATTAATCTTAATAATTTTTTATAATTTTTTTATTCTCTCAGCACTATTGATACTATTAACAGTATTAACAATAGTAATGTAGTCATTATTGGCGATTTCAATATTACTAATTATAATTCTAATATCACTGATAATAAATCTATTATATTTAATAATTATCTTAGTATTTCAAATCTTATTCAAATTAATAATGTTACAAATTCTTATAATAAGCTTATGGATTTAATCGTAACAAACATAAAAATTGAAAATTTTGAATTATGCAAATGTGAAAATGAATTAGTTAAAATAGATAAGCACCATCCTCCAATAGAAATAGAAATTAAAAAAAACTTTGAAACAGAACTAAATTTTCCTCTAGAGAACGTAAAAAAAATAATTTTAAAAAATGTAGTTTTCCACTCTTATACTCTGATTTAATCAATATAGATTAGACTGATACTATATCAAGTAACAATGTAAATGAAGCAAATATTGCATTTTACACAACCTTGAATGCTTCAGTCGTCATGTCCATCTTTATAATACAAAGATACAAACTAAAACATTCCCTTCCTGGTTCACCAGTAATATAAAACTTTTTATTAAAGAGAAAGAAATAGAATCAGGAGAAAACTTACAATCTGTCGTAATAATTCTCGCAAAAAAGAATTTCAACGTTTACGCAAATTAATTAAATATGAAATCAAACATGCTTATAAAAATATATTAATAATATTGAACATCCAAATAAATCCCAATAATTATTGGTCATTTATAAATACCAAGCGTGGCACTTCCCGAATACCTGGATCAGTTAAACTTAACGATGTGACGAATAATAGCCTCCATTCTATAATAGAAGCCTTTAAAAGCTATTGTCAGAGTGTGTACACTACTTTTAATCAATTCAACAATACATCTAATAACATTCCTATTTCTGAGAATTATCAATGCATAACCGTAACAAATATTTCGGAATCAGATATTTTTCAGGCATCTAAAAAATTAAAAAATAAGTTAACATCAGGAGTAGATCAAGACCCTTCTTTCATTGTTAAAGATTGTATCTCAGCTTTTATTATTCCCTTGACACATATTTTTAATTTAATATTAAAAACAGCAAATTACCACGAAATATGGAAGGTAGCTAGTATTTGTCCCGTATTTAAAAAAGGAAATACATCTCTCATAGAAAATTATCGCCCGATATCAATTCTTTGCAATTTTTCTAAATTATTTGACATAATTTTACATAAACATTTATACAGTCATTTAAGAAGTGTTATACAAGAGAACCAACATGGATTTATGGAAAAACGTTCAACAATTACTAACTTAGCTGTTTTTTATCAATTTACTTCAGATATTATAGACAGAGGAGGGCAAGTAGACTGTATATATATATATATATATATATATATATATATATATATATATATATATATATATATATATATATATATATATATATATATATACAGATATTAGCAAAGCCTTTGACCAGGTTGATCATTATTTGCATTTAAATAAACAATAAATATGGTATCCATGATAACTTACTAAAATTATTACGATCCTATATTATTCATAGACAACAATTTGTATCGTTCAATGGTTTTGAATCTAGTTTGCTTGAAGTTACATCTGGAGTTCCACAGGGTTCAAATCTATCCCCACTTCTATTCGCTCTATTTGTTAATGACTAAAAATCCTGTTCTTTATTATTTGCGGACGACTTAAAGTTTTTCAAGGATATTCAATCTGTTGAGGACTGTGCTCATTTACAAATTGATCTAAATACCGTCGCGACTTGGTGTAACCGAAATAATCTCACTCTAAATGTAAATAAATGTCAAGTAATAACTTTCACTCCCAAAAAATTTAAAGAACTATTCGAATATAAAATTAACGAGGCAAAAATGACTAGAGTAGACTCAGTAAAAGACCTTGGTATTCTTTTTGATCACCTTTTTCAATTTAACCTTCATATAGATGCTACCGTCAATAGTACAAATACAGCTCTAGGCTTCATAATACGTAACACTAAAGAATTTGGAAATATAAATGTTGTGATAATGCTTTTCAATAGTTATATAAGATCGAAGTTGGAGTACGGTGCTATCATTTGGTATCCATTATATAATAATGCCATAAAACAAAAAGATTTTTTAAAGTTTTGTCGTTTAGATGTTTCAATGTTTGTCAAGAACATGGCACTGATTACAATTTTCTTCTAAATGAATTTGAATTTGAGTCTCTTGAAACCAGGCGTATAAAGAATTCTTTAATCTTTCTATATAAACTATTAAATAATAGGATAGATTGTGCTCTCTTATTAAGTAAAGTCAATTCTCTGGTACCTAGAGAACATGCCAGGCATGTACAATCGTTTCATTTCAATACTAGTAAAACTAATATGTTAGAAAAATCTCCAATCTATGTAATGTTGAAAAATTGTAACAATTTAGCTTCCGATATAGATATTTACCACATGTCCCGTGCTACTTTTATTAACCATCTTAATATGTAATTAGTTATTAGCTATTACTTTATACCTAGCTTTTAATTACTACAGTGTTTCTACTTTTATAATTGTTTATTTTTTGTCCTGTAATTGGTCATGAGACTGTTGGGCAATAAAGATTTATTATTATTATTATTATTATTATTATTGTTATTATTATTATTATTATTATTATTATTATTATTATTATTATTATTATTATTATTATTATTATTATTATTATTATTATTATTATTATTATTATTATTATTATTATTATTATTATTATTATTATTATTATTATTATTATTATTATTATTATTATTATTATTATTATTATTATTATTATTATTATTATTATTATTATTATTATTATTATTATTATTATTATTATTATTATTATTATTATTATTATTATTATTATTATTATTATTATTATTATTATTATTATTATTATTATTATTATTATTATTATTATTATTATTATTATTATTATTATTATTATTATTATTATTATTATTATTATTATTATTATTATTATTATTATTATTATTATTATTATTATTATTATTATTATTATTATTATTATTATTATTATTATTATTATTATTATTATTATTATTATTATTATTATTATTATTATTATTATTATTATTATTATTATTATTATTATTATTATTATTATTATTATTATTATTATTATTATTATTATTATTATTATTATTATTATTATTATTATTATTATTATTATTATTATTATTATTATTATTATTATTATTATTATTATTATTATTATTATTATTATTATTATTATTATTATTATTATTATTATTATTATTATTATTATTATTATTATTATTATTATTATTATTATTATTATTATTATTATTATTATTATTATTATTATTATTATTATTATTATTATTATTATTATTATTATTATTATTATTATTATTATTATTATTATTATTATTATTATTATTATTATTATTATTATTATTATTATTATTATTATTATTATTATTATTATTATTATTATTATTATTATTATTATTATTATTATTATTATTATTATTATTATTATTATTATTATTATTATTATTATTATTATTATTATTATTATTATTATTATTATTATTATTATTATTATTATTATTATTATTATTATTATTATTATTATTATTATTATTATTATTATTATTATTATTATTATTATTATTATTATTATTATTATTATTATTATTATTATTATTATTATGATATTGATTATATATTGGAAGATGAAGAACTTGAAATTATTGAAAATATTAATCCCTTAAGGAAAATATAATATATACTGTACGACAAATACCTGATAATTTAAATATTTGGATCAATGAAGAATTTTTCAAAGATTTCGGCTATCAAAACCTAGCGTAGAATTTATTTTAGAAACAATAGAAAATTATATAAAATATCCCCCAAATAGGTAATTTCAAATTGGGTACTTTTACAAACCATGATTTTTTAATATAGACCAGAAAAGTGAGGTTAGTATTTGCCTTAGGCGCGAGTTCTTAGTTTAAATTCCCTCTTATAGGTTTAATAAATATAGGAGTTTTATTTTACAGAAAAAACAGATATTTTGTACAAAAAAAACAGCTCTTATTTAGAATTCGATAGTTTGTTTATTCAGTAACATATTGCAATTATCTAAACCTCTAGAAAAGGTAAAGTAAAAAAATTATTAGAGATTAAAATGCTTGGTGTAAGTCGGAATAACGTATTTCTCTGATAGCCTTTCACATGTCTGTAAATAGGTCAGAGCAACAGACGATGAAGCATGCACCGAAATTTTATAGTATCACACTGAGACATTCGTTCATTGAATTTTGTAGTATTGCATTTTTGTTTAAATAATTATAAACTGTGCACAGTTAATGTGAATATTATGGTACGAATCTGGCAATAAAGGATTGGTCTAGATGCTACATATAATGCTTTTCATAGGAGATTTAAGTTTATGAGATTTGTTGATCTTTGAAGTTGAACAAACATTTCTTCCATAAGAAATACATGGAGATCAGAATTATGTTTTTAGCGTTATGAACTGAGTTTGAATTTGGCGCCTATGTTTGACCGTTACACTTTTCTGGTCTATTGTCATTTCAGAAAAATAGTTAGCACTAACAAATTTAAGAAATCTTAGGAGCACATGTATAACAGTACTAGTCTAAAATACAAATTTGTTTGCAGTTCTTTTTAATGTTCTTTGATGCAATCATATTTTAAACGCAATGATTTGCTGTCGCGGTGGACGGTGTCAGATTGTGTTTTAAATTCGCTGGTAATGATTTCCAAAATCTCCTACTTATTTTTCCATGTTGGAGTTGGTAGTCTTATTTTAATGTTAAATCGGTTAATAACAGAACTTCAGCCATGTAAATGTTTGATGTCCGTTTCTTGTCCATTCTTTTAAGTTATTACTTACATACTCACACACCTTGTAAATATTTGTATGTAACAAAATGTCAGTGTCATGTATTATTTTAATTTATTCTATACTTTTAAAAGATTCCAAAAAAGTATCTAATAACAATTTGCCTAGCAACTTTACATTGAAATGCCGAAATTTACTATCTTCCTAATAAATTTACCTAGTAAATTTGTTTATCGAATAGTTGTTAAGAACATTTGTTAGGAGATTGAAATATCGGGCGTAAAACTAACCTAATCGTAGTTATTTGTGTATACTTTTATTACATATAAAATAATTTAAATATATAACCTGGGGATAGGAATGCATATATTGTACGAATGTTTTAATATATGTAATTTTTTGTATAAAAATGAAATAGTTATTTACGAATAGAGGGTCGAAAGAAAAGGATTACGCCTGCGGACGAAATTTTATTCGTCCATATAGGTGTAAACTTTTTTGCCCTAAGGTATGTAAACGTTTGACGCCCTACTGCATGTAAATGAAATGTATATTAAGTATTAAGAGCGGTTAGGGCAGTTTACCGATTGAAGACAATTGTTTTGGGGAGGAGCGTAGCGACGACACCAGTTTTGTCTGAGATGGTAGTTGCTTAACGTTCGTGACGATTATAACATTTTTGCACGATTTTGAGATTTTTAAAATTTTTAGTTGTTATTTTGAAAGTAAGCTATGATCGTTGTTTTTATTTACTTACCGGCTTGCCTCCTGAACGGTAAGTGATTCACATACTGTTCTGTAATTTGTAAATAAAAAATACTGACTTGGAAACCCTATCGGCAACCATTAAAAAACCGACCGTGCAAAAAGCCTTTTGCTATGTAAAATATTCCGTGGCCAGCTGCCAGCTGGTCATGCCACAAAACAATAAGGCGATGCGTTGCATTGTTGACTATTTGGTTATGCGAATTTTTTTAAATGTTAATCTTGGAGTCAATTTCTGAAGCATTTCTAATAAAAGCTAGCGAAGCTTTAGCGGAACTGGTGTGGGATCCCAAGACTACACTATGATAGCGTAGCTACAAATTAACACTTCGTTTCCCTAACAACCGTGGAAATTAATAAGGAAAGGTTGGTGAAACTTAAGGGGTATTTTTCGCTACGCTATCATAGCTTAGTCTTAGCATCCCACCCTACAATATACCTATACCATTTTATCATTTTTATAAATGAGAATGTTGATTATATTTCTAATATTCCAATTGTATTTATGAGGTTTTTTTTACCAGTCGCCGGCTTTTGCTCTACTTTGCCGCCCGCGTATGCTAATTTACCGCCCGCAGGGTGTACTCTTTGAGTTTCCGCCATGGCAGCAAATATGTAAACATACAATTTTAATGCAGTTGTGCATAGAAATATTTTTTTGTGACAGAATAACAAAATTTTAATGATTGTTTTTAATATGCCACCTTTCTGTGCCGCTGTTGTTTTCTTTAATAAAAGTAAGTATAGGAAACAGAAAAAAAAATTTTTTTCACGATCGGTTTTTTTAAATGTTTATAGTGTAGTAAAGGCAGTAGATTTTATTAACAATTTACTGGTCGGCAAGTGATTTGAATCACGTCGGTAGGTAAGTGATTCACATCTTAATATTATTTTTACTCGTATAATATTATAAGTTAAAGTTATTCCTACCAGTGTTTAGAGCCACTGGCAGATGTGAAAATTTTACTGAAAATATTGCATTATTTAGTTGATGTTGAATAACAAATAAATTAATTCGTAATTATTTTTATTAAAAATTTCATGATAACTAATGTTACTAAACATACACAAGCACACGTCAATTTATTGATGACATTTACTTAATTTAGTCAATAACAAACAAGTATTAGTTAATTAGTTCACTGCGTGAAGTAAGTAGTAGTTTACTTCAAATCCTGTATCCAATAATTGTTAATATAAATAAACCTTTGTCTAAGTATCTGAGTAAAAAAAAAACGAAATAACACTAAAACTATATTTTAAGGGCCGGTTTCATAAAACATTTAACCTACAATTAAATTTTAATTAACTATTTTTAATTTCCTGTGTTATTATAAATAGTAAAATTAATTTAGTTAACAACTACATTTTAATCGTAGTTTATTTTTTATGAAACCGGCCCTTAAACATCCTATATACAGGCTGAACACTTGAAACCATGACAGGCGTTTAACACGGAAAAACAGTTTTTTTTTTCAAAAACCATCTGTCCCGTAAGGGTAAGACTATAGAGGGAGTTTTTGATATGGTTAGAAAGATTATTTAATTTGGCATGGAAGAGTATCTAAATACTCATAATTTAATAGCTTATTGATTAAAATAAGTAGAGGCCTTTAGGTTCCTATTTCATTTATTCTTCGTTTATTTTAAATTATACAAAAACGGACGTTTCGGGCGAATATCCGCCAGTCATCAGCAAAAAGTTACACTGGCATTATAATTATGAAAAATTGTAGTAGCCGAGTTGGTTAGATCGTTAGATCTAATAACCGTAATAATTATTATTCATGAATTCAAATTTCGCCTGATTTCTTTTTTTTATTTTATAAAACGAATAATTAAATAAGTTACACAATTAAAACATAAATTATATGGTAAATCAAATATTTTCCTTATTTTAAATTTTTGACATATTCTTGAAGAACATTTTGTTAATCCAATGGATTTTTCATTAGAAGTTTACGAGAAATTCGTGATTTTTTTTGTTGGAATATATCCTGATAGATCAATTGCATCCCATCAACGAATTAGAAGAATAATTTAAAAAAATTAAATGACTGGTTGCATTTGAGGAACATAAAAATAAAACCGATTCTGTTATAAACAGCGACACAAAACTGAACGTATTGACATTGACAGTAGAAAATAACCAAACAATTGAGTAATAGAATAATTGCTGAAGAAGTTGAATGTAGTCAAACGTAAGTATGGTGTATATTAAAAAAGCATACGTACAAAAATTACAAAAATCAGAATCATCAGGAAATTATTGCAGATGATATGGAAACACGTTAATTTTATGTGCGTTTTTGTTCAACAAAATGGAGTTTTCTGCCGATATTTTTTTTTTCAGGTAATATATAAAAATCTAGGAATATTGGTAAAAACGCGATGTTAAAATTCGAAATAGTGAGCGAGATATGAATTTTTGAATATTTGAAATTATTTGTGACGTCATAGTCCCGAGTTGATTATACTTCTCAAACAGTTAATTCTAGGGTTATCTACATTAGGCATATATTTTCATTTATTTTTATTAAATGTTCTTTCCCTTTTCAAATTAATTAGTAATGAATACAGAAATAAATAAAAATGTTTAAAATAAATATTATCTGAATGTATTTTATGCAATATTTTGACAGTCATTAGTATGACAGTAGTATTGCTATAGTTCATAGACAACAGACACTATTAAGATAGTCATCTTCAATGATAAAGTAGTAGGTATTTTATCACGCATTCATGCACTGCAACACCAGCGCTCGGTGTCGTTAATACGTAACTAAAATCATTATGGCGGGCATAGAGTTAAGAATATATAATAGAGGGAGCCGAGGGAGCACAAGTCCGCAATCTTGAAGCCGTGCGGCGTATGGTCCGCCATCTTGCACTGTCCATTTTTGATTGGTTTTTTGCTTTTTGATTGCGTTGACGTGTACTATTTCGAATGTATTCTTTAAACTGTTATGTTTAAATACCTTTTTTGACCATATTTAGTAAATTTTAATAATAAATACGACAGTTTACTATGTATTAGACTGCAGAAATGGACCAGTGCAATATGGCCGACGCTTTATTTCCCTTCCGTCACTAGACATCAACGTCATTGCCAACGAACTATGCTTCATGCTCCCTCTACCGTATATATATATATATATATATATATATATATATGATGGCGGATAGCGCGGCGGATAATACGGATCCTGCTTTTATACTATTGAGAATATCACAATATAAAACAACGTGAAAGACAATTAAAACACATTGCCGTTAATTTTGTAATTTATTTTATTTTATGTTGTACAATGACAGTATTGATAGATACAATGAAGTAAAATGTAATATGATACTGTAAATTTCCAAAATACCTAAACACGGACAAATCTATTTTACTACCCAGCAAAAAATGGCTAACTGATTATTTAGAATAGACAGATTGGCTTCAAAACTAATACTCTACCTCTCACACATGTCATCTGTACTTTACTCGTTGAATCTAAATTTTGTAAATATCTTCTTCGTAAACAGGAAAAGAATGTTTTGTTGTATTTTCAACAACACAACCCGGTACACAAGAACCTCTTGGCCTTTTGCAGAAGTAAATAAACACAAAAACAGAATTTTTTAAAAAATAACAACAAAAATCACCTCACGAGAAGACAATTTGTTTGGCAATTTTAAATATGAATTGTCATGACTTGTCAAGCCCGCCACCCCCGCCACGATTTTGAAATCACCGAACATTTACGAATCGAAACACTACTAGCGCTAAGTGTCGTAATACATAACTAACTGAAAATTTGAAGGTCATGCTATATAAGGCGCGGGTAAACAGCTGTTTTAAGTGTTCTTGAAAACATATGTGCTGGAGCCCTACTTGTCAAAGTGACGACAGTAGAGCTATTTTGTGGTGTGTTGTGGTGTTTTACAATAAACACTGATATTTCAAACGACAAACACCACAACAAAATGGCTGTACTGTTTGACAAGTGGGGCTCCAGTACATATGTTTTCAAGGACACTTAAAACAACTATTTGCCCGTGCCCTATAGTTGGACACGGCCAGCTATAGTTCTTAATTTGAATCCAAACAAAAAAATTACGATAATTATCGATTCGTAGGCTCAGGACTTTCCCAGGGACTATGTCGTCACGTTTACAATAATTAACCATTTTAATTACAATAAAGTAATATTTCCTCATTTTCTTTTTAGTAAAACTCTTAATAACGTATGCTACCTTATAATTATTAAAATTAACTATTTCCTTGAAATGGTAGAATACCCATTAATAATAATAGAATTCAAAAAACGATGTTCGACTGTGTTAGGGATGGAATTAATAAAATTTCGGACTAGCAGTCAATATTACAATTTTATTCACGCCGACGTTTCGACTATACAATAGCCCTGAAGAAGACTATTGTATAGTCTATAGTCGAAACGTCGGCGTGAATAAAATTGTAATATTGAGTACTAGTCCGAAATTTTTTAACTCCACCCACCAATAATAATAGAAATTTATCAAAAATGATATTCACTGACGAATGTACAACAATTTGTTTTAATTTTGTGATTTATTTAGTATTATGTTTTACAAAACAAAAAAATAATAAAAATTTGATGTGGCCAACACAATACCTCCCGCCATTTAATTTTTATTAATTTTACAACTGTATTATGTTCCATTCTATATAACTATGGTTCTATTTACTATTTTTTTTAAAAAAAACGTTACTTTTATTAATTTGAAATGATAAGTTCTTTGACAGTGACATGTAGCTGTCAGTTACATACATTTGAGATATGAACTTTGTAACCAAGGAGTTGCATTTGTTTAAAGCGTAGGCTCCGGGATTTAGATTATAGATAATTTTATAAATTTATCCATAAAATATATAGAAAAAGTATTTATGCAAACCTGTAGAAAACTTAATAATCTTTAATTTTGAGCTTCCAGTAAAGTGCCATTTCCGATTATTTGATTGACACCAAAATCTAATGGCTTCTTTCCATATTAGAATAAGGTAGAAATACAAAGACTCAAAATATTATGAATGATAGTATTTGAGTTAGAGTGGAGGATCCACATACACACACACACGCACGCACGCACGCACGCACGCACGCACGCACGCACGCACGCACGCACGCACGCACGCACACACACACACACACACAAACAACCAAACAAACAAACAAACAAACAAACAAACAAACAAACAAACAAACAAACAAACAAACAAACAAACAAACAAACAAACAAACAAACAAACAAACAAACAAACAAACAAACAAACAAACAAACAAACAAACAAACAAACAAACAAACAAACAAACAAACAAACAAACAAACAAACAAACAAACAAACAAACAAACAAACAAACAAACAAACAAACAAACAAACAAACAAACAAACAAACAAACAAACAAACAAACAAACAAACAAACAAACAAACAAACAAACAAACAAACAAACAAACAAACAAACAAACAAACAAACAAACAAACAAACAAACAAACAAACAAACAAACAAACAAACAAACAAACAAACAAACAAACAAACAAACAAACAAACAAACAAACAAACAAACAAACAAACAAACAAACAAACAAACAAACAAACAAACAAACAAACAAACAAACAAACAAACAAACAAACAAACAAACAAACAAACAAACAAACAAACAAACAAACAAACAAACAAACAAACAAACAAACAAACAAACAAACAAACAAACAAACAAACAAACAAACAAACAAACAAACAAACAAACAAACAAACAAACAAACAAACAAACAAACAAACAAACACACACACACAAACACACCACACACAAACACACCACGCACACGCACACACACACGCGCACTCACACACACACAGAGAGAGAGATCATCGTGAAAATGTTAAATTAGATTCTATGGACCTTAAATCGTGGTCATTTACCAAAATCTCGATATGCGATTTTTAGCACGACCCCTATACCTCCCTTACCAAGAGTAGCGGGAGGTAAAAAGATAAACCAGGCGGGGTTTGAATATTTGAATATTTATTACGGTTTTGATAACTAACCAACTTGGCTACTGTATGCGTTTCCATGATTACTGTTTTTTAATAAATTTGTCATAACTGTCAAACAGCATTATAATTTTATAAATATTTTAATAATAAGCCATTCTCACTGTCACGGTTTCCATTGTTCACCCTGTATAAAATAAACACTTGCGAATATTTCTATTGATCCTACTTTATACTCCTGATTCATATTTAGTTTCACTCCAGAACTCTTCGCGCTCATACAATTTATTTTGTGGTGCACAAACATCAAATGATTCCGGTCAGTTAATTCAGAGCTGTTTTAGGCGCTAATTGATATCCGAAAATATGAGAGAGATAAAAGTTCAGATGAAAAATAAAACAAATGTGGAGAGTTCACCCGAAAAAAAAAGTAGAGGAAAAGCTTCGATCATATCGGAAGTGTTTGATGATTATTGTTCGAGTACTAGTTTACACGGGATTGGATATTTAGGGGCGAAGGATAAAAGTTTACCTGAGAAGTAAGTACGAATATATCTTATATAAAAGTAAAAGTTTGACGTCTATACAAATCTACATCATTTTACATATCGACCCCAGATTTTGTAGAGATATTCTTTCAACTTCCGGACCTGTCGTAGAAGTAGTTAGAGTTCAAAATTTTGCATAGTTTTTACCTTCCGGCAAAGGAAAATATTGTCTTTGGTCAAAAAATTCGATGAGTTTTTAATGAATAAGCACATATTAGGGTCCCTAGAATACAATTTTATTATTTTCACATGATGCCTGGGTTGTGTGTGTGTGTGTGTGTGTGTGTGTGTGTGTGTGTGTGTGTGTGTGTGTGTGTGCGTGTGTGTGTGTGACAATTCTTTCGAGACGCATAACTCCAAAACCATCTTTCCAAAAATTATAATTTTTGCGAATTCCTCATCCTTATAAAGAGGTCATTAGATTTTGATTATAATTGGTCAATTGGAAGTACCCGCATTTGAAGTTTTTAACAGTTTTTCTTGGAAAAACGCTATTAAATATAATTTTTTCACACTTAGTGTTACTATAAATGTAAAAGAATATTTTATTCTCTACATGATTTGATTGCATTTTATACTTCATATTCCAATGGATATAAAGTTAAAAAATTATAAAGAAATTAAATTTTATAAAAAAAAAGCATGAAAACAGCTACCATTTTAAAAAAAATCTGTGTCAAGTGCAATTAACATAGTTTTTGTGTTATAATTTTACTGGATATACAGAATTTGTACAAAATACATAGAACTGCCAGAATGTAATGTACTGGAAATATAGAATATTTTTAAGTAATTTCCAGTATGGAATTTGTACAAAATACATAGACCTGACGGAAGGTAATGTGCTGGCCACATAATATTTTTTTATAATTAATTTTCAAAGTTTACATAATTGGCATTGTTTTTGAGAGCGGCCAAGAGCGACGCTTGCGTTGCTAATGACCGGTATTCGGGAGTATTCCAATTCTAACGCACTCTGATATGCGCCCATAAAATAAAAACGCAAGAATGAATCATAACCAAATTTTACTGTCTATTATTTATCATAACCTCTTTCGCTATGTTTTGTTGTTTGATAATTACCTATTGCTTATAATTATGTTTATTTAGTGTTCGTCAACCGTGCAATTATTTATCGTTTCTCGACTTTATTTATTATCGTTGTTTATCGTGTTCGTCGACCAACATAACCTTTTTCGTTTTGTTTTGTTGTATGAGGGCTGCTCATTACTGTATTATTTAGTGTTCGTCAACCGTAAATAGAATTTTTTAACATATTTATTTGTTCGAAATTTGAACATCGCTAATTAATTAATAAAAAAATTATTTAAAGCCGGTTCGTTAATAATTGTATTGCTAATTATTTGATTAGGAACTTTGGATATTTTATTGTTCAAATTTTATAGCAAACCGCAACAATGTTGAATTTACTAGTAGATAAATATATTTAAAAAATTCTATTTACGGTTGACGAACACTTAAGTAACACAAAAGTGAGCAGCCGTCATACAACAAAACAAAGCAAAAGTGGTTATGTTGATCGACACACTCGATAATAAATAATTTCTTTCGAATACTCCCGAATGCTGGCCATAAGCAACGCTAATGCCGCGCTTAGACCCTCTCGAAATCAAGCTGAAAGAACATCTCTACAAAATTTGGCGTCGATAAATAAATCGGTGTAGATTTGTATAGATGTCAAATTGTCACTTTTATACACAGAGTGATCAAATATGGTTGAAGGTCACGAGACCGCTTTTGTACCAAAATATTGTCAAAATTATATTTCAATATCCCATAATTCATCGAAACTATATTCCACATATGACATATGATGACAGGTGCATGACATTTGTTTAATATCATTGCGAAACGTTGATTCATTTGATATTTGTTTCGTGAAAAATCTTTGATTTCATTTCATTATGGCTTTTAATGAAGAGCGTGACATATTTCTACTTGAAGCATATTTTTGTTCGGGCGAACGTAAAGAAGACGGTTCTTGGAATTATTCTTATGACAGCTAGCAAAATTCGAAATGTACGCCCATGGATATAGGATATAGTAATGCTGTCATATTAAGTAGGCGGCAAATGTATCTGTATAAGATATTGTAACAAATGTAGGCGTAATCAAATAAGCCGTGGCTGTGGACGTTATATCCAAGTAGGCTAACAATATTTTTTTCAGAGTTTGGTGGATCATAGTAGTCATTCTAAGCTTAACATCCTGTTCTTACCTGATAACGAAGACATGGATAAAGTGGAAGGCAGATCCAGTGATTTTAAGCTTTGAAAAAGAGCAAATCCCGATTTGGGAAATACCATTTCCGGCAGTAACGATTTGTCCTGTAAATAAAGTTATTCAAACATTTTACAATTATACGAAAATGTTCAGGAATAGGAACAATTTAACAGATGAAACGTAAGAAATTTCTTTTTTAATTCATAATTTTATAGTAAACATCGTTAACATAATGCATAGGAAACAATTATCTTTTAGAAAACAAATATGTACAGAAGAACACGCGAACTGCACTGTATTTACACTACACCCAATGAGAAATTATTTATACCTACATTTTTCTGTTGTCTGTACTTCTTAAAGATAGCGACATTTGTATAATAAGATAATTTTATAATTTATGGTGTGTTCAAAAAAATTCTTAAATCGAAGTAGGCTACGTATGTCAATTTAAAAATATTTAATTAAATGAGCTATTATCAAAAATGTTATCTGAAGAAATCAAAGCTTTTCTTCTTGTATTTTATTTTATAAATGGAAACAAATTAAAAAACGGCGAATATAAATTCACTGTATCCTTCTTTATTGTCTTTTCTCCTTAAAATTATATTTCAAGATCAATTTTGACAACTTGACTTTTGATTGAATAACGATCAGACACAAGTTTAACTGTTCAAAGCCTACTCCGAGTTAGGAATTTTTTGAACACACTATACATACAATACTATGGTATTACAATAACAAATATACAGGATGTTAATAAAATTGTTCCAAAAATTTAGAAGCATAATATACCTCTACAGACCAAAATGAGTCAAAAATGTTTAATCAATATTGAGTCTGCATATTGACCAATTCGGGAATCCAAGCTATTTTCAATTATTAAAATAATGTATACCCGTACACTGGTATGCAAAAAATACGTACACCTATTTTTTGCTGTATTAAGTTGGTCTTGAATTTTAACTTGTTAATGTTACTAGCCTCTGCGTCAGATGAGATGACAAAGTTAACAGAAGACGAGAAATACATATTTGATTGTTCTTATATTTTTCTGGAATAAACTGTGTGACAAGGCGAGGATAAGCACAATAACAGATAAATAACTTTTTATAAACTCTTCTAAATTATAGTTTCAATATTCATATTTTAACTGTTTATCTATTTAAGTCAAAATTTAGTTTAGAAATTCTTATCATATTATGATAGTCACGACATTTATTTGTTGATCTTAAGTCTGGAAATTATTATATATATGTGCGTGACTTTAGAATGACTTCGCCTATGCACCCCATACCCCTAAGATAATCCTGTCCTGATGATAGCGTTAGGTTTTTAAAGAGGGTTGAATTTAGATACTCGAGAGAGTAACATGTAATAGTCGGTTTTAGATACTCGTGAGAGTGAACATGTAAGAGTTTTAGTTTGGGGCGACGCTCGCCCGCTGTGTTACAGAATGTAACAGTTTTGTTAGTTATGTTAGGCTTAGTGTTAATTAATAATCATGTAAATAAAAAGTATTAGTTTTTAAATCAACAAGTTGTGTTCATGTCCGTAGTGTTCATTAGTGTAAAGTGTAAAAAGTGAAATGTCTGTGTGTTCTTCCTTCTCACAAGCCGTGGACGCCAGCCATCAAAGCGTCCACCAGTCAGTAAGTGTATCATCGTTGGGAATCATCATCCTTAGCATCATTATCAGTCAGCTTCAGAGACCCCCCCCCCTCGTGTTACAACCGTATATGTAATTTATTAGTAGGTAACTTAAACACAATAAAGAATTTCCTGTACAATAGATAAAATAGTGACATGATAACGACAACACTGATAACTTCATTGATTAAAATATCGTATTTGCATAGCTGAAAAAAAGTAAAAAAATCGGTTACTAAATTTTTGAGGTGTTTGCGATTTTTTTGCAAGCCAGTATACCTATATTTGTTAGTTTCAGATAATTTCCCTCATAGAAGTTTTCTACAAAAATCCTATTAATGTTCCCGGTCTGTGTGTATATGTTACCGCTAATACCCGAAATCCGTTAGTATGCATTAACTAAGAAGTTCAGGAATTATGCGAAGCATCTACAATAATTAATAGTTATTATGCCAATTTTTGTCCAACATTAAATTCCAGCCCCACCTTCATCCCAGTTAAAACCACGGTTAACGTAGTTCTTGCCGTCCCTGAAAAGTTAGGATTGTTATATTAAGCATCAATGGGAGCCAACACGGAGCGAAGCGGAGTGATTGGCTACCGGCAGATATCGAGTGTAGCGGTTAGGTTTCGCATGTATTAATAAAAATTAATGTTCTGGCAGTAGTTGTGTGTTTACTTAATGGGAGAGGGTAAAATGTTTTGGAATTTAATTTATCAATTATATAAGCCATTAAACAGGGAAGTATTCAGTTGGAATAAGTTTAAATTAATTACATGGTGAACGTAGATTAATTAATTACATAAATAGGTTGTAGGTAACTCATTTTTATCTCCACAAGTTCAGATGTTCAATAAAAAATTTAAAAAATTAAAACGAAATTATGTAAATTAATTAATTAATTACACACCTAAATACGTTGTAACTCATGTTTACTTCTGCCACCGTAGATAATGGATGTATCATGCTAAAAAATCACAAAACGAGATTTTAATAAATAGCACGTTTTAAGGTCCATAATATTTAATGACAGGGATTCGATTTATCTTAACACTTTGAGTGCCACCATGCAAAAACTGGGTCCCATTAATTAGAGCAAAATTAATTTGTGTTGTATTGGTCTTGTTTGGCATCCAACTGTTGATACAGGCAATGTTACTAACATTTTCAGTAAAACAAATACACTCGGATATATATCTACATTGCATTCATTCAGGGCATTGAGTGCATTTGACGGTAGAGTTTCAGTTTCCTATTTTTGAAATTTCGATTTTTTCTGCCAAAGTTTTATTTCTGCTTTCAAGGTGTCTTCATCTATGATGCTAGAGTAATATTCTATTAGTGAAGTAAAGTCAATTTCTGTAATTTTATAATTCACGCAATATTTAGGGATTAATTTCTGAAGGCCGATTATCGTCATTCTATGCTGAGTAAATCTAATCTTCATCTGATCCAAAAAATCGTCAAAAAATGGAATCGCTATAGCAAGTCGAAAGTATTCCTCAGGCGAATTCACACTAACGTTGCACCTCTTCGTTCATTTCGCCATTAATTGACTTTAGAATCGAGGATGCCTCTTTGAAAATATTTGAAAAACATATGTCCATATTTATACGCATCTCATTAATTATCATATAAATGTTGTCAACAAGATCCATAGCCTCAATTAAATCGCAGTCTACATTTTGAAGAAATTTACAGAGATTAATGGTATGTTTGAAAATAACTTCAGCCGTGCAAACACTTATGACAAACTCCGGGGAAATTGATTTTAAAAACTAAGCAGCTTTTAAGGAAGTGTCCATATTTGTTACTACTGATAATTCTTCTAAAGTATGGACGATTGGTACAATGATTTCCTTAAATCTAATTAAGCCGTCGTGATTTTTAACCCAGCGCATATCGCACATAGAAGTTAACTTTTTCCAGCAAATATCTGTGTCTGTAATGTTTTCCTTTATTTTTTGCTGCAGTATATGTTGTCGCGTTGCTGAAATTTTTATAAATGCATTTAAAGGCGTAATAGTTCCAAAACAGTTACAGATATGCTGACATTGGTTGGCATGACAGATTTAATTAATGGGCACTACAGTGAATATATAAAGCGGCTGGAAATTTGTCACGAATCAATTTTTGTACTCCATTGAAACGACTGTTCATAGCTGCAGCGCCGTCGTATCCTTGACCAAAGAGGTATGAAGTATTCAAATTCTAAAATCTTATTTGATATGGCTTCTCCAGTTGTTTCTAGTAATGGCACATATATAAGAAAAATCTTCGCGCATTATGTAACCAGTTGACACCTTATCTACATAACGAATGCACAGTGACATCTGCTCTATGCCAGATATGTCTGTTGTTTCGTCTGCCAAAACCGAAAAACACTTCGAACTACTATTTTTTTGCATATATTTTGTTGTATTATCTCGCCACAAATTATGTTTAATTAATTTTGAATGATAGGACTCCGGTATAAAGCATTTCTTGGTGCACTATTGAAAAGTTGAACTAAATCATTATCAATTGAAACCCTCATTCTCTTTATTGCATGGAAAGTACCAACATTTATTACGGGCTCTGGTTGATCAAATTTTAGAGGTCCAGAATCATTTGTTCCTCGAAGTACTAACTCTTGACGACCACATAATTTTAAAGCATCTATTACTGCTGATAATCATTTCCTATTATCATTAATAGATTATTGTTTAGAAACATCCATAGTGTTTCTGATGTCACGTAATTCTTTTGTATATACACGCAAAAAATTATCAGTTTTAACAATGTTTTCGAAATAGTGATTTTGTAAATGTTCTGTGAATTTTTTTCCAGTTTTTAAACGGAACAACAAAAGATATAAGTTTTTGATTCAGACCTTTTCCTGCAAACTCACTTTGAAATAATAAACAAATTTTGCATAGTGCTCCTCCGCCATCACATTGCGTGTAAGTAAGCAGTGGCGCCGACTTTTTATATTTCTGTCGGGTGCTCGAAACCTAAAAAGAAGTATTCTACGTATACAATGGCGGCTCGTGCAGCAAAACTTTGGTGATGCAAGGTAACCAGGGAAAAAGGCGCCGCAGGCGTAAATTTTTTTCCATTCAAGGTCAAATGTCTTATAATTGAAAGTTATATATTTTTAAGAGATGTGAAGCTGCATATTTTTCCCCTTTCATGTAAAAAAATAAATTGCCAGATCTCAGAACATTTTAGAAAAGAGAATATATTTAACTGATTGCTGACTTATCTGGATAAACTGTCTAAGCACAATACAATGTGCGACTATTATACATGGCCTAAGTTACATTACAATAAACGTGCTGGACAGGTTATGGTTATGTTCGATTTTCTAATGCAATATGCACTTATGTATTCTGTATCGTACTTATCATGTTCATTTTTACAACCTGTTAAAATTTGTAGCCAGTAGAAAACAAATGTATTATCATTTAAATTTTTTATTCACTATGTCTACCTAGTATTGAAACATTTAAACAGGATGTTAAAATTAACATAGCGATTACAGATTACATCCCAAACATCTAATCTGGCTTGCTAAAATATACAGTAGATGTCGTGAACCATTCTTGTCTAGTACTCGGGCATGCGTCAGCAAGCTCATGCGCGCACAGCAAGGGGTCCTGTCCACGCAAATATATAATGTTCCGGACATTTCCTGTGTACGTTTTAGCAGTATATAGATATAGTTTAATAGGTATATTCGTATATATCGTTCTCTACCGTGTGTTCCTTGTCGGGTGCTCAAGCCCTGGAGCACCTACATAATCGGCGCCACTGTAAGTAAGCCAGGAAAATTTATTAAGCCAAGATTTTTTAAATTTTAAATTTCTTTTTTCACTCAAAGGAAAATTTAAATTTGCCCCTGGAATCCAAGGTTCTGTTAAAAGTTTGTGTTTTAAGTTTTCTTCAACAGGCTTATTTACATATTGACCAATGTCGAATTTATTATCAATTTTATCCGTCCTTACTTGACTAGAATTAATAGAATCCAAATTTGTACTTGGGACAACAGCGTGTAAGGTATCGGCTGATTGTGGCTGTGATGATTCTTAAAAATTTAAATTAATCGATTTTATGATAATAAAAATCAAATTTAAATTTTTGTTTTAAAGCCTGTGTCCACAATGCTAGAAATCGATCCGAGTTCTCGGATATAATCCACAATTCGGTAACTCGGATTGTGGACACTACCTACTCAGACGCAAAAATCGAATAGAAAACTGGAATGGAAAAACTGCGTTCTGTCCCATTTTTTTAAAGAAGTTGTTAACTTCATTTACATATTACCAACTTCAAATCTTGACGTTTCATATTTGATAACCTTGAAAATTATAAGTTTATAAAATATTTCCTAATTCTACGCATTTTTGATAAGTTATGATAAACAATAAATTAATATACTCGTAGTAAAAATTTAATCTACTTACTGTCAGAATAATTTCTTGGTTGTGTTTTATTAGTTGTTTTTTTTAATATTGGCAGAAATGACTTAAACTAACTTCATTATTTCGACCAACCTGATATATGTAGTCACACAAGTGCAATGTTTGTGATCAAAAAAAAAAATCGAGAATTCGGAATGATTTCTAGCATTGTAGACACAGGCCTTTAAACAACTAACAAGTATGTATTATAATCACCAACACCGATTGTCTGACTGCTGTAGCAATACCAGATAATGATAACAGATGCTTGTAACGCATATCTGTATACACCCCGAATTTAAAACAATAGAGAACGGGCACTCAGCTGTTTCCGTGAACCTTCAAAACAGCTGATCTTGCTGCCCCATACGGTGTGAAGTTGTTACATTAATAAACGAAAATTTAAACTTAAAATAAATACCTTTATTAAAGCATATTTTGAAAATATAATACCTATTTAGAAGAAAAATTTCAAGAAAAAGTAATTTGTAGACTAATATTTATAATTCTAAACAAATTTTAATTGTTAGAGGTCAATGACCCCGCAACAACTCTAGAAAAACTAAAAAGGTTTGTTTCATTTTATGAGCTAAAATATTGTATTTGGAGTATAGAAGTTATAAATATTTCACTTCATTTCAATATTAAATTACTCCCTTATCCTTTAATTAATACATTTCTTTCAAATTTCTATATCGTCAACTGCTCTGATAGAACTTTATGCTAATAATTCCGAAAAGCGTCTTGGGTGTAAACACTTTGGTGGTAATAAGATAATTGATTATATCCATTGGCAAAATATTCGGAAAATCCGATATATCCTATGAAAACTCACTTTCATCGCAATAATACGGCTCAATATTACTAATTAATTTGATTTTAGCTAAATAACGAAATTGCATGTCAGGTGATAGGTTCTTGAAATATATAGACATTGTAAAAACCTCCTATTAAGCTCGCACAATGAAACACTAGAAAAATTTGTTGCTCTCACCAAAATGTAAGGCAAACTGACTTCAGATTTTGAATTAGCGCCAAGAAAGTTGGTTGTCAACGAAGTCAGTTACAGGCTAGGGCAGCAAGATCAGCTGTTTCGAAGGTTACCGGAAACAGCTGAGTGCTGTTCTCTATAATAGATACTTAACTTTATAATATTATATTTCTTATAATATTTTTAGCAATATGTATTCCAAAAATATTTAAAGTGACATTGCGGATACATACGAAATTAACAATATTTATGTTGTAAATTTACGTATCAAAAATAATATCAGATTGTTATTGTAATTTTCTATATTGTTAGTAGAAATATAATTTACTTAGCAATAAATTTTTAACAATCCATTTTTCTCCGTGCAGCAAAAAATGTGATATATACAGCAAAAATTAGCAAAAAAATATAGCGCAAAAAACTTTACATTTTACATAAAGGGTCTGCACGTGATGCTAGCGGGTATTATTATTTTTGTTTACAACTTCTTTTGGAAACAGCAAAAAATAAGCAAAAAAATATACCACAAAAAAGATATGATAATTTTAATATGTACCTGCATCTTCACTGACCTAGGTAATTGTATTCGTGTTCATATTTGTGATTAGTACGAGAATGTATTCGTATCATAGGCGTGCGCATGGTGGGTGCCACGGCATCCCCTAATATATTAATACGAGGGTTGTTCTCTTTCCACTGAGCCTATCTAGCAGGCTATAATATTTTGAAACAAATTTTATTGACATTTTAATCTAGTTGTTTACAAGGTTAATTATAGTGATAGTTGTTAAATATAATTGAATGTTATTTAAATACATAATTTTTAAGTAATCCTTTCCCCAAGAAATCACTGAATTGAAAGCAAAGAGCATAATTGGCCTGTGATTTTTTTACAATTTCAAACGTGAATTAAGCCATCAAGAATATTTTGAGGAAATCCATCGAGTGTTTGGTGACAAGTCGTGTACCTTAGGTATCATAAAGCGGTGGTAGAATGAATGAATTTCAGCGTGGCCGACTTTCCTTAAATGACAGTTTTCGAGCTCCTAAACCAAGAACGGCAGTTACCGTAAAGTATATTGGTCTTGTTCAGAACATGATCAAAAAGAGGACCGGCATGTTATTGTCAGGAATATTCAAGCAACTTTAAAAATTGGTGTGAAAGCAATTGAAACCATTTTTGACCAACATTTGATAGTACGCAAGCTTTGTTTTCGTTGGATTCACCACAATTTGACTCCAGTCAAAAAGACAACCGTTTGAGATGCTGCAGATCTACACTAGATCGCTTTGACAATGGATCGTTGCATTTGGTGTACAACTTCATTAGAGGTGACGAAACAGGTATACTGCTATAATCTTAAAAAAAAGTAACAGTCCGCAGTTTGGGTCTTTGAGAATGACTTGGCTCTTACAAAAGCAAAAAAAAGTCGAAACAAAAAAATGGTCGCCATATTTTTTGGAATTATTGGACATGTTTGCACTGTATCACTGCAGGATCGTCGTACAGTTAATGTAGAATGGTATACTACCGTTTGTTTGCCCCAAGTTATCCAAAATGTTCTCGGAAGGATTATTTTGCAACGCTCGGCCGCACTCTGTTGCTCGAACGACTTATTATTTCAATGCCCAAAACAATGAAATAATGGGTTATTCGCCATATAGTCCAGAGACCTGGCACCTAACGATTTCTTTTTATTTCCACGTTTAAAGGACAAGTTACGGGATTTACGTTAGTCAACGGCCGAAAAAGCTGTTGACTCATTCAAAAATGAAATAAAGAAACAAACGCTGGAAAATTGGAGAAAATGCTTTGGAGATTGGTTTTCACGGATGCAAAAATGTATTGATTGTAGCGGGGAATGCCTTGAAAAATTATAAATAAATGTGTTTTGCTAGTAAATTGTATATTACTTTTCTAGGCTCAGCGGAAAGAGAACAGCCCTCGTAATATTAAAAATATTAAGTTTTTATATTATTATTTTGTTCATGTTGTTATAATATATATTTTATTTATTATTTTTTCTCGA
Source organism: Harpalus rubripes (assembly GCA_963082715.1). NCBI lineage: Eukaryota > Metazoa > Arthropoda > Insecta > Coleoptera > Carabidae > Harpalus > Harpalus rubripes. Next base: position 20,241,535 of record OY720455.1, read on the forward strand.
TATTTTGAATTAATAATGGTTAAATAAATGACTCCATTTACATTTTTACTTTATTTATAATAATAATTATACATATTCATTTTGGCACCCACAAAAGTAAAGTTCTTCGCACGCCTATTATTCGTATTCGCTGCTACAAGTTTTTGTATACCCGGACCATCTCTAATATAAACAAATATAATTCCAAGAAATGTTTTCTATGATACTAATATAAAATAAAATGTAATGAACGGGAGATCATCAGATTTTTATATAAGTATATGAATATTATAAAAAAATTCTGCATTTACAAATTGAAAAAAATCTGATGTGGTCAACACTATACCTCCCGCCATTTGATTTTTATTAATTTAAATATACATACTTACATATTTACTATGGTGGAAACTGTATTAAGTTCCATTCCTCACAACTATGGTTCTATTTACTATTTTCTTTCTAAATCTTACCTACTATTATTAATTTGATCTGATTAGTTCTTTGACAGTGATATTTTTCTGTCAGTTACATACATTTGAGATATGAACTGTGTAACCAAGGAGTTGTGTTAGTTTAATGCGTAGGTTCCGAGATTTAAATTATAGATAATATTATAATTTTATCCATAAAATATATAGAAAAAGTATTAATGCAAACTTGTAGAAAATTTAATAATCTTTAATTTTTATAACATAAATTTAGATAAAATAACTTTTAAAGGTATTTTTCAAAGAAACATTATTTTGAGCTTCAAGCAAAGTGCCATTCCCGATTATCCAATTTACATCAAAATCTAATAGGCTATTTCCATATTAGAACGAGGTTGAAATACCAGGTTTCAAAATTTTTCGAATAATACTATTTGAGTTAGAGCGGAGGATCCACGCATACACACATACATACGCACAGAAATCATCGTGAAAATATTAAAATCGAATTCTAGGGACCTTAAAACGTGGTCATTTCCCAAAATCTCGATATGTGATTTTTAGCACGATTCCTATACCTCCCTTACTAAGGGTTGCGGGAGGTAAAAATGAGCACAATTTTAAATCTACCGTAGGGAATCGATATTTTTATATATTTTTCTGAATAATTACCTTCACAACAATATCAAAATAGCATAGTTTTACATCAACCATTTCAAAATGTCGACCATTTATTATCAAAATGTGTATTAAAAAAATCCATACAAAATTAAACAGCAAGCTATGACAACAATTTTATTACCTTCCAAAAGAAAAGTGAGGATACCTCTCTCCATAAAGTTGGAGGGCTCTAATAGAATGTTTTTGACATTCTCGGAATATTAAAACTATATCAACCATTTTTTCTTTCGTGTAATGCATTTAGACCATAATTTTATAACAAAATAAATTTTTGTTAATTTGACCTTAAAAAACAAAACTAATTTCTTCTTGTTTTAAGGTAACAATATTGTTTTCATTGCTAGCTATTTTATTTTGCACGGAATTTTATTAATATAATAAATGGTCGTTATTTTGAAATGGTTGAAGTAAAACTATATAATTTTGGTATCGTTGTGCAGGTAATTTTAAGTATGTGAATTTTGAAAAAAAAAATTAAAGATACCGATTTATAGGTTTACCCTCTCTCGCTAAAACCGGAAGTAATATATAATAACAAAATTCTACAATTATCTTATGAGCCCCTTTGTCTAGTTAAACTTTGCTTATTAACATTTGTCTTGTATCTTTCAAAATAAACGAAATATTCTTGGTGCCGGACTTACACCGGTCACCCTGTATACATAAGTTGGAGTATAATTTGAAACAAATGTTATTCTATTCGAATTAAGTTCATAACAATGCAATATTTATTAAAAAATACTGGTTGGACTTTGGACTTGCATTGTCTTTATTATATATATATATATATATATATATATATATATATATATATATATATATATATATATATATATATATATATATATATACAGGGTGTAAATGAAATAAGTGCATTAAATTTGACCACTAGTATAACTCATCGAGAGCAACAATATTTCTTAATAACTTTTTCTCGAAATCGCATATTTTTTTAGCATTTTTACCACCCCGTAAATTGACGAGTCGTTCCAAATATTTTTGTGATAATTGAATGCAGCAGCAATAGCTATGAAAAATTTTGTTTTAGCAATTGACAGTCCTGTCAATTGTTGCAATTAAATTTTGACAGTAATAAACTTGATTATAAGGTAAAATTCTGTCAAAATGCGAGTACACAGACATTGTAATTACTTACCTATGGTTTATTTATTTATTTTTTACTCGTATCTGTACTACATGTTACTTGACATCACGGTTCTCATAAAGACAGTGTCATGGAGTTGCCAACGCATTTACACGGAGCGTTTCCATCATCACCAAATCATTCTGTTCTTAATATTCGCACATTTGTTAATCTTGTACATCTGTATCCATACCATGTGCAAAAAGTTCAATGTTTTCAGCACATAACAGACTTCAATTTTGGAAATGGCTCATAATGTTCATTCATGAGACTGAATTTACTTGGGAAGGTGTATTTATTATGCACAATACACATCTTGACAGACGAAAATGCTGTAAAAATTTTCATTAAAAAATGTTTGGGGAACAATAAATGGACGACTAATTATTGGTACTCTTTTAAATGGACAAAAGTTTGTACTTACATTTTTTGAATAACGTATTTAAACTATTATGATTTATCGACGATAAATAATCATCTCATAACCTAATAACTATGCTTTTTCTCTTCCTCTAGTTACCCCGTCACTCCTTGTCTTCCTCTATTCACACTATTCACAGGTAAAGATAAAAAGCCTGTTTCAATACACAACTTTATAATTTTGTTATCCAAAATTTAAATTTATTTATTTTAAAAATTGTATTATTACGTATTAATTAATAATAATGTTATTTCCCTTGATTCGTTTATTAATTACTGTGACTGTAAGTGTAACCGATAACCGACAATTTTTGAGCTGCTTGTATCCCACTTGAATGGCAGCTGCTCATTTGTTCTCCATGAGCGGGTAACGAAATATGCAGCAAATCTTTAAAGAATTTTAACTCAAAATCTAAAAGACTTAGAAAAAAAAGTTATTAAGAAATATTGTTGCTCTCATCGAGTTACATTACTGGTTAAAATTAATGCACTTATTTCATTTACACCCTGTATATATATATATATATATATATATATATATATATATATATATATATATATATATATATATATATATATATATATATATAACAACGTTTCGACTGCTACAGATCTACAGTCGTCATCATGTTACAAAATAATAATAATAATAATAATAATAATAATAATAATAATAATAATAATAATAATAATAATAATAATAATAATAATAATAATAATAATAATAATAATAATAATAATAATAATAATAATAATAATAATAATAATAATAATAATAATAATAATAATAATAATAATAATAATAATAATAATAATAATAATAATAATAATAATAATAATAATAATAATAATAATAATAATAATAATAATAATAATAATAATAATAATAATAATAATAATAATAATAATAATAATAATAATAATAATAATAATAATAATAATAATAATAATAATAATAATAATAATAATAATAATAATAATAATAATAATAATAATAATAATAATAATAATAATAATAATAATAATAATAATAATAATAATAATAATAATAATAATAATAATAATAATAATAATAATAATAATAATAATAATAATAATAATAATAATAATAATAATAATAATAATAATAATAATAATAATAATAATAATAATAATAATAATAATAATAATAATAATAATAATAATAATAATAATAATAATAATAATAATAATAATAATAATAATAATAATAATAATAATAATAATAATAATAATAATAATAATAATAATAATAATAATAATAATAATAATAATAATAATAATAATAATAATAATAATAATAATAATAATAATAATAATAATAATAATAATAATAATAATAATAATAATAATAATAATAATAATAATAATAATAATAATAATAATAATAATAATAATAATAATAATAATAATAATAATAATAATAATAATAATAATAATAATAATAATAATAATAATAATAATAATAATAATAATAATAATAATAATAATAATAATAATAATAATAATAATAATAATAATAATAATAATAATAATAATAATAATAATAATAATAATAATAATAATAATAATAATAATAATAATAATAATAATAATAATAATAATAATAATAATAATAATAATAATAATAATAATAATAATAATAATAATAATAATAATAATAATAATAATAATAATAATAATAATAATAATAATAATAATAATAATAATAATAATAATAATAATAATAATAATAATAATAATAATAATAATAATAATAATAATAATAATAATAATAATAATAATAATAATAATAATAATAATAATAATAATAATAATAATAATAATAATAATAATAATAAAAGTATAAAACATAAAATAAATAAGTAAAGTCGGTGAATGTGGAATAGTCATCTATTGTGGAATAGGCACTTTTTGAAAAAATGGTACACGACATCTGTGATCTAATGGCACAAATGCACGTGTGTAGTGGAGTTATTACCCACATAGAGACACCAACTTAGTTGCATTATGCATGCATAACATCAAAAACCTTGAAAAATAGTATGAGTGCCTGCTGAGTTTTTTAGGTAAGTGTAAAGATATTTGGTGTTATTACTGATTGTGTACTAGAAAGTACGATTTTTTGCAACTGCAGTATGGAAAGGGGTTTGGGGATGTAGGCTAGATTTAAAAAATATTTTTCAAACTAATTCCTAAATGATATTCAATGGCGGGAATTTAATGTCAACAAATCCGCTAATGTGGAATACCGAACGGTATGCTAATATGGAATATTCAAAATTAGCGAAAATGTTATAAAATGAGTAAATAACTGTTCTTGGATTAGTAAAATGTACATGAAAATCATACCTAGCAAGAAGCAAACATGCAGAAGGCAGTGGGAAAACATAAAATGGGTTAAAAGCGTTTGGTTGTTTATTTTGTTACATTCCAATAGCGTACTCATTTTATTTTTGTTTATATTTTTGATAAGAAGAAATAAATAATATAAAGAATATATTTACATTGTTTTCCGAATTTTCTTATACTGTGAAAGTAAGTACGGTTATGTGGTATATATTCCACTTTAATGCACTATAGTATTCCACATTACCGTCCCTTTTTCAACAGGTGTAAAAATTTCAATTTTGAAGAAAATTTCTCCTATAAGTTAATTCTTCTAAATAATCAACTTGAAAGTGATACTATTTTGTAAAGTACATTTTAAATGACCTATATACAATATTTGATGATTACCCGTCATCTTTTCGCATGTTTTTTTCAATGAAATAAAAATGGTATTCCACATTCACCGACTTTACTCTAAATATATAAATTATATAATGCAGGCTTTTATGAAACTATTCAATGAAACTGAAACAACGAAATAAAAATAGATTAAAAAAATATGATCAATGTATTAGATAGAATGTAAAAACAATTATATCCCATATTAAATATTTTTTATGTTCGGGTTTTGAACAAGCTGTACATTTTATCCATGATCTAGGTAGGTTATTTTCTGTATCTATTTTTATACAATATTTCTTTTTTTTTGCAGCTATAAAGAATTTTGGGATGTTTCTCTAGTATGTAATTTACAACAATATCAAATTGAATTCAACTGCTCGCTAAATACCACAGATGAACAAGCTCTTGAAAAAATAATAAAGGTAAATATATTTTTTAAAATTAGCTTACATTATGTAATATTTTAATTTTTTAGTATGCTCAACCTGTTAACTATACTATAATAGAAGATAAATGGCAAAACAAACCACACAAAAAAGATAAATTATTTTCTAACCAAATTACTGAAGAGGGACTCTGCTATACCTTTAATTCTTTAAGCCAGGAGGATATGTATACAAATATAGTGTAAGAATATTAAAACTAAATATTTTTCTCTGTGTCGGAATTGGAATAACATTCTAACACGCATATTGATGCCAGAATGAGCTTCATTTTTAAACGATTTTTGGTGACATTTTGTTATTTGGGATTGGTATAATTGCACTAAATACATAAAATATCTTGGCAAACGACCATGGAAGTAGGAATAATATCGAGTGAATATTTGCAATCGCTAATGAAGCCGCGTCCTTTTCTACAATGTGTCCGATGTCAGTTTGATGTTACAAGATTATTGCTGTCAAATGTGCATTGCATGTTTTTGTACGTGTACGTGTGTTAGAGAAATATTTACCGTTTGCGACTTTTTGATAAAAATCGTGTCTTATATTGGTTTTTCTTTAGATGTTTCGCGAACTTCACTACAATGTGTACTACTGTAGATCCTGCGTTCGTCCCCACCGGGTTACATTCCCCTTGCCAATAGTTCAAGTTTATGCTCTCTCCATATTATCCCTACCTCCATGCAAAGGACAAAATAATCAGTAATCACTGTTACCAAACTAACTATTCTGTCAAAAATTTGTCTTAATGAAAATTGTCAATTATTTTTATAAAGAATAGTAGTATCAGCTCATGATAAATTCGAACAAAAATAATAATAATACCTAAACAAAATTATCTAACACTACTTAAATACTGCTTTAAATTCGATCTATACGAGGTCATGGTAATACTAAACTATCTCTCTCTTCGAGCTTGTAGTCTTTGTCTAAAGACGTTACTTCAGAACTCACGAGACGGTAACCATAAAATTCTAAAATTATAAGTCTCCATTTACTGTAAATTTATTGCCTAATATTTGTCCTAAGTTTCTGAACTAATAATGTGGTATATGCTCCAAATTTTTTTGTCTAGTATTAGACCTGAATATTTTCCTATTGCATTGGTACATGCTCTAATTTATACTGAGAATATCAATTAAATTCTTCCCAGTACCGAGGCTCTAAATTTCACCCCACAAATGTGATTTAGGGCAGGTTGCACCTCAAAACCTGATCAAATTTAATTAACTGATGTGACTTTGAAATATATAAATATTTAACGTTCCATTAACTAATGAAGCATTAAATTTAAATTGGTACTAATTTACTGTATTGTATTTAATGTTTAATATCATGTTAATAAATATTTAGCGTCCACTATAATATTTAAAGAGATACATTTAAACAATCTTTAAAAAAAGGAAATGATCTTTTAAGAATTGTTATTTGCTATTTTAGGATGTTTTAAAAATTAGTTTAGATATTTAAAATATGTAAATGATTTTTAATATCTGATCTTTAAAAAAACATATTTGAACTTAAACTGATGTATATAACATTAAATTTATAATTGTGATATTTAAATAATGTAATTATTAGTTTTTTAAGGCTGTAGTTGTAAAAAATATGACTTTTTTGACTAAACTCGGGTGATTACATTCATTTTATAGTTATTAAGTTAAAGATCATTCCATAATTTTAAAGATCATTTCATGTTTTTTAAATGTCAAACCTATATTTTAATGGTAAGGTATATAATGATCAAATATATTTTTTAAAAGATGGGTTAATATTTTCCCATATTTAAATAAACCATAATAGTCCAGTGAGTTATCGACCTTGACACACATCCGGAAACCTTGTATCTTGGAAAAATGTTTTTTTTTTAATCTTCTCACAAGTTGCTATTTGAGCAAATAATTTTTATTAGTTTGTAGAAGAGAAATTTCTCTATAATTTTGGTCTTAATTATGCTGAATTTACTTTTTGCAATTAACTTCCATGTGTGAAACAAATAGAATTTTGATTTGTATGGACCATTTATTCGTCTTTGTTCTTTTGTTGTGAACAGTTAAAATGCAACATTAATTATAGCCGCCTTCGCCTTATTTAATTTAAAGGATGATATTTTAGCAGTTTAAAACAAGATAATGCAGACAAGCTATAGGGCGTTGAAAAACTGAAAAAAGTTGTAAGGAATTTTGTCTTCTACAAAACTAGTAATAACTATATTTGCTGGAGGCGATATTTAAAAAAATATATATCATTCGTGTCCAAGATGGCGGCCCTTTCGGAAGTGCATCATGGTCGAATACTTGGATTTTTTATTATTAGAACCCCTAAAAATAAATCATATCCAAATATCAACATATACCCTACCTTTTGAATGAAAACTGTTTTATTCAAATCCCACTGCTGGACTAAATAATAACTTTTTATGCAGACCCTAAAGCAACAAAAATCTTAAAATTGTAAAAAAGGTATCATTTATTTACTTTAACACACATTGTGTTAGTTTTCATAATCATATAAGTTTAGCACTTTAGCGGCTAAAGTTTAGCGAGCACTGTAGCAATATTTTATAAAGTAAAACTCTTAAAGTAAGCCTGAGTATGAAAATGGCCCTACTATAGATCAATATAAAATATGTATATTATTGCTTTTATAGTGATGGTACGTATATATGGCACGAAAAGCATAATACAATATGGGACGTAGAAAGCGGTTACAAATCAACAATTAAAAAAACTGATTATCCCAGAAGAACAACTAAAAATGGAATTGCATCAGGATTAAGCTTTAAGCTTCGGTATGTTTCTCATGATAATGATATAATATGTGGACCTCCAATCCGTGGATATAAAGTAAGTAATTATTAATATAATTTCGAATAGCTTATCCTCGAACAAGTAACAATATTGTTTCTCTTAATATGAATGTATTTGTAGATTATTATCCATAACCCAGCTGAAGTACCAATAGCAAGTCAACAATATTTTATGGTATCTACCGATAAAAAAGCAAATATTATAATAAAACCAGAGTTGACAATAACATCTCAAGTACTGAAAAGCCTCCCATCAGAAACAAGAAAATGTTATTTTGACAAAGAAAAGTCGTTACGATTTTTCAAAGTGTATAGTCAAACAAACTGTAGAATTGAATGCGATGCTAATGTAACTCTTCAATATTGCGGCTGTGTACCTTTTTACTTTCCTCGTACGTATACACTTAAAAACAATTTTTAATATTTGAATGAATAGTTTGGTCGTTTGTTACTATGTAAAAAAATGTTTCTGAAGGCGGCGACTGACTGGAGCCAAAATATTGTAATGTAATATACCGAGTCATTCAAAAAAAACATAAATGGTCGTTTTGAATGCTTGGTTCAACTGGGCTCCACTCATTTCGTTCAAAAATGTCGAACATAAAATTTGCGAGTGCTGCGTTCATTTTTTAAATCTATTTTAATGTGAGTCCTGTGGATCCCACAAGATTGATGTTAGAATAAATGTATTTTTGAATCTTCCCGCCACAACTAGGAATTTTATTAACCATCAGATGGCATTAGTAGTTAAGTTGTGTGAGAGTCAGGAGTCACTAGAGTCAGTTACAGTGTTGCCAATTTAGTGATTTTATCACTAAATCTAGTGAATGTAAATTATTTGTACGGTTGTAAATGTTGTGCAACCTTAGAGACATAAGTCTGAACTGCAATTTGTTAGTTAGCATTTGTTACTTTGGAAATATTTATGTTTGTATAAAAAAGGGAGATGTTGTATATGTTGGCAATACATATACTATTGGCTAACTTGTTTGTTAGACTTATTAACAACATTAATTTGTAATTCACTGTGTAGTCCCTTGACTTTTTGTTTGCTTATTTCTACTGAACGACAAATGTCAACAGCCTTTGCTAATGTTAAACTTGGAGTTCTCAATAACCTCTCTTGTATATCTCTGTTAGAAATTCCTAACACTATTCTATCTCGGAGCATATTATCTTCTTGATCATTAAATTCGCAAGCTTTAACTAAATTTTTAATGTCTTTTAAAAAAGCATCAAATGGTTCATTATCACTTTGTGTGCGATTATAAAATAAATATCTGTCATATATCACATTTTTTGTGGTTGAAAATAGTCCTCGAAGGCTTTAATAATTTTATCAACATCCTTCTGATCAGTTTCAGATAAACTGAATGTTGTAAAAAGTTCAAGTGCATCTTCACCAATTAGATTTAGTAACATTGCAGCTTTTATTTCTTTAGCACTGTCGTTTTTACCACTGGCAGTGAGAAATATTTTAAATGCATGTATGAACTTCTTCCAATTCTTATAAACATCACCTTCTAAAATCAAACTTTTCGGTGGTTTGAACATCTCCATTTTAACTTCTATGTATTATTTCAACTTGACTCTTGACTAAACACTTTTTCACTACTTATACAATTTATTATTATTCCGTTGTCCGCAGCGCCATGTTGTATTATTATTATTAGGGTTTTAATAAAATATCAAGACTGGTGTATATAGTATTTATTATAATGAATGTGAACAACACGTGTATGAGAGGCTCGGTAGTCAGCCATTAGTTGTCTGTGTTGGCGGGCTGGTTCATGCCGAAGTTAGCCAATAGTATGTATTGCCAACATATACAACACAGAGCAGCATAATTTTGTTGTTACGTGTATTGTGTAATTATGATACTGTGTTCGTAAAATACCCAATCTATTTATTTCTATAGTGCCAAAACCGCAATACCCCGAAAACATATTGCTGACAGCTAGGTGCTAAACTATTAGCTATTTGCTATTTTAGAGTTTAAGCGTTTCGCCGAGTTGCACAAGTTTGCTGATACGTGTATTGTGTATCACGGTTTACAAGTAAGTTATTCATATACTGTTCTTGTAAAATATCTAATAATCTATTTATCTCTACAGTGCCAAAACCACAATACACACAAAAATTTAGAAAAGAGTGGGCAGCTCTAACAGAATTTAAAGGTTGGTTGGAGTCGTGTACCACGAATACTCAGAAGGCATATTGCAAGTATTGCAAAACTGAATTAAATGCCAGATTACACGACTTGCATAAACACAGGAATAGTAAAAAACATATAAATAGTTCTAAACCATTTTCAAGTTCACGTCAACAAGTTTTTCCATTTAAACCTGCAAATGTCATCACAAATCGTCAAAGAAAAAAAGCTGAATTGTGCATGTATGCTGCCGTTCACACAAGCATCAATTGTATTGATCATTTGAGTGATATCACAAAGATTTAATTGAAGGATGTGTAAGTGTTCACCGCACCAAATGTACACACGTAATTAATAATGTTATTGGACCACATTTCACAAAAATGTTAATCGATGATATTAAAAATAGTCCTTTTTCGTTGATAATTGATGAATCAACCGATATATCAGTTTGCAAAGTGTTATTGTAATAAGATATAACAGCGCTAGCTTAGGTAGAACTATTTCTACTTATCTTGCGTTAGTTAACATAGAAAACGGTACTGCAGACTGCATTGTAGAAGCAATCAAAAAAATGGCACAAGATTATGGTCTAAATATAAAAAATTTACAAGGTCTAGGTACTGATAATGCTTCAACAATGGTTGGTATAAATAATGGAGTATTTGTTAAACTTAACCAGGACATACCACATCTTATTCTAGTAAGATGTATATGTCATTCTCTCCAGTTAGCTTTATCTAAAGCGACAGAAAATACTCTTCCTCGTAATGTTGACTTTATTATTAAAGAAACTTATAGTTGGTTTGCTTTTTCTGCGGGTAGACAATTAACCTACAGTAATATATATAAAACATTAAATGATGGTGAAAAACCACTGAAATTTTTAAGAATGTCAGAAACTAGGTGGATATCAATTGAACCTGCAGTAAAACGAATTTTAGATCAATGGGAAACCTTAAAAGATCACTTCAAAATTGTTAGAAGTAATGACTATTCAGCTGAACTTTTGTTTTCAATGTACAAAGACCCAAATAATTTTATATACTTATCTTTCTTATATCCAATTTTAAATATGGTACAAAAAACTAACAAAAATTTTAAATCTGCTATTTCAGATCCAACAAAATTATTAACAGATCTAAAAAATTTATATTCATGTATTTTAAATATAATTTTAAACCCTACTGCTAGAATAGACATTTATGATTTGAATATTAATTTTGAAAATTATCTAGATCCGAATCCATATACGAGGATATATAGGATTTGCCTTTGAAAATTCATGTAAAACGTATAACATTAATTCAGAAGAAAAAGCTGGGTTAAAGAAAAGGTGTGTGTCGTTTTTAATAAACCTGGCTAAAGAATTAAAAAACAGACTTCCTGATAATTTGAAAATTCTCGAAAAAGTTGGTGCCTTTTCAGTTGAGGACGCTCTAAAACCAAACAAATTACCTATTGTAGACCTAATTTTAAATTTTACAAATAATTTAAATCAAATTAATAATATAGAGATCCAGGGGCCAATATTCATACAATTAAGTGGAGTGAAACAAGGAATACAGAAAAATTTTGGCACGAAGTTTTTAAATATAGAGATGCTTCGGGGGACAACCCATTTAATGACTTATGTGACTTAGCATTTAAAGTATTATGTTTACCACATTCTAGTGCGGAAAGAGTGTTCAGTCAGATGAATTTAATAAAAAGTAAAATTAGGAATCGCATGAGTTTAAATTTATTGAACAATATATTGCACATAAGATTTGGATTAAAACGTTTAAAAATTTGTTGCAAGGATTACACTCTACCAGATGATGTTCTAAAATTAATATGTACTTTAAAAACATACGATAAGAATAACGATATTAGTGTATATGATACCTTGAACGATATTACTTAAACTTTTATTTATTTTAAATTCATAGGCCGTTAGTATACACAACTAATTAAAGGTGATTAGCGACCATTCAACAAGCGGTGTTTTATCTCTGCTAGTCATTTATACATTATATTAGAGAAAAATACTTCAAATAACAGATACATTAATTACACGCATCTTTTATTTGAAGTATTTGTCTCTAAAATTATACATAAACGATTGATTGAGATAAAACTATGCTAGTCAAATGCTTGATAATCACCCTTAATCACTTGTTTATACTAGCTGCCGGCCATTGTGTATTAATAGACATACTTCCGGGAAGAAAATAGCAGGTACCACCATGATAGACTGATCACAAATTACTAATTAAATTAGTAATTTTCAATGTCGAAAATTCTATCAATAAATTGATACAAGTAATAAGTTAACTAATATTGTAAATGTTTAAGTTCTGCATATAAGAATTGTTCTATGTGTAATAAAATGTGATAATACAATGTAATAAGACTGTTTAGTTATAAAAATATATTTTTGTTAATTTTCAAGTGAAAATAAATATGTATCGAAACTGATTTATTTATTTGGTGATTTCTGGTGAGTTTTGGTTCACAAATTAGCGACTTTTCTGTCAACATAGTTGGCAACACTGGTCAGTTAATCATTCTTTAGTCTCTCTGTAAGCGTGAATGGTGATGGGTGTGAAAATAAAACTTATTAAACAAATTCTCAGCAGAACGGTTATTTCGTCATAAAACACCGAAACAAAATCAAACAATTGATTTTAGACGATACTGGTCAATAAAGAATAAAATCTTTTCTTGGGAGCACTCCATTTTTTATAATTACCTACTATATATATTATATATAGCAAATAAAGAATCTTTCAATATGGACGCTTTTCAAAATCAGAAATCCGTTCGAGGAATGTTCCGCGTATTACGTGGTTTTTATCCTCGCCCTCGCCATAACCGTCCTATCGAAAAATGTCATGTAACAATCAAACGCATTCGTGAAAAAGCCGACAGGCCAGTGGAAAATTATTGTTCAACTTGAGAGGCTCAGTTCGCCGCTCGTTTTCCCATACTGACTAGCGAATGCTCGTGTTACATTACATTACAATAATTTGGCTCCAGTCAGTCGCCGACTTAAAATGAAAAGTCTTGTCAAGTAGAAAAGTGTTGCTAAGTAAAAAGTAACACTTTACTGATTTTTAACGAGAAAGGCGTTCTTTTATACAGGGTGTGTCTCGGATTTGAAACACCTCGAATATTTTCTTCATTATTGGGAATAGAAGAAAATCATTTAAATAAAAGTTGTAGTAGATCGAGGGGGACATTTACTTGTTGCAGAAAAAAATTATATTCGATAGAGTATATTTTTCTGAATTCAATCATGTAATAATTTTATATCGTTACATAAAAAAAATACAATTAAAAGTGAAATAAATTTTATTTTTATAGTTATTTTTCAGTAGGCTACGCATGAAAAAAATAACTTAAATTAAAACGAAAAATTTGTTAAGAACTTTATAAATAGCAAGAATAAGAATTATGCTGTAAATAATTTAAATTGACATAGCAGTTTTTGTTTTTCGAACATAACCAACTGAAAAATAAATATAAACGTAAAATTAATTTAAATTTCATTTTTCTCAATATTTTTCTTATGTAAGGATATAAAATAATTATATGGTTGAATTCAGAAAAAAATACTCTATCGAATAGGCCTATGTATATATATATATATATATATATATATATATATATATATATATATATATATATATATATATATATATATATTATCTTCTATTTGAATGATTTTCCTCTATTTCCAATAATAAAGAAAATAATCGAGGTGTCCCGTATCCGAGAAACACCCTGTATAGTGTACGTACATGAAATATGTATATGTAGTATATTTTGTAACAAATGCGTGAAGCTAATATTTTTTCAAGAGTGGTGATTGCGGCGCGAGCCTCAGGTGAGTAGTGGCAGTGCAACTACACGAATGTAAAAATGTTTCATACATATGTTGCACACAATACTTTTTCTACGATGGATTTCATCCGTGTCAAAAAGTATAAAAGCTCTTATGGGCGGAGTGTGTAAAATAAACTCCGTAACAACTGCTTTGCTTTTTACGTATCGCTATTAAAAGTCATACTTCAGTCCAATATGGCAATATCTGAAACAACTACTTCACACACGGGTATAGATTTTTTCACTTATTGGCATACAAGTATAGTTTTATTGGCAGTTACTAGACATGCAAAATAGTGATAAGGCTGATGGAAATAAAATTTAAAATATTGAAAATAATCAAAAAAGTATTGATAATAAGCATGAAATTAATATTAATTCTAATTCTAAATATTATGTTAAAAAATTATATGTTCAACACGACAAAAATGCGTATTCAGTATTCACTGCAAACTTTTTTGTCTTGTTATTGCTAAACAAATAACTTTTTATATAATCATTTCATGTCAATCCTTCAAGTTTTAATGAAATGAATAATGAAACATTACAATTTAACGAAAAGAAAACATAAAAATAAAACTTACTTAATTATGTTATACTTTACAGGTGCGTACAACATGCCAATTTGTGGGTTTGCAAAAAATAAATGCATTGATGAAGTCGAAAGTAATACCTAATTGACAAATTCCTTTATTTTATAATTTTACAAATAATTGAATTATATTATTTCAGCTACATTAATCGATGTAGAAATGACGGAAAAGGGATCAAATATAACCGAAGGAGATAGAGAAAGAATAGAGAAGACAAGAGAAATATACGAGCAATGTAAATGTCTCCCTTCGTGCAATAGTTTGCAGTATTCTGCAGAAATAACTCAGAGTGAATATTACATTGTTGAACATGCATTAGCAACAGGTTTTTATGAAGAAGAGCTGTCACAAGAGTAAGTGACATCATTTATCATAAATTATATCATCATAGACTTTTATTACTAGTTTCTCTTTAAAACATTGTTTACTTTATTAACAACATCTTTAAAGTAACTATAATTATTTAACCCTTTGAGTCCCTTCCGAATGAGTAATATATATCTTGGACAAATGTTGAAGATGCCCAGTGGAAAATGTACCCTATTATAATATAAATACGTTAAGCCTTCGTCCCAGTTAGGATATAGCCCCTTCTTCAAATCTTCAAAAATTTTGGCAATCCAAATTCTATACTTATATTTAGAAGGGCTGTTCGATTATGGTTTTCAGTAATCGATTATTCCGATTAATGATATAATCAAACAATCGATTAATCAAGTAAACAAACAATCGATTATTTTTCACAGCACTTCAATTATACATCTTGTAAACTCAGATGTATAAGTTTTATTTCTGAGAATATTCATTAGAAATGCAATAAATATATTAATTTATCACTTACATATACTAGGTACATAGTTGTTATACTATAAAAACATGATTTAATCAATATTTGAGTAATCAAGAAATCGCTTATTCAAACAATCGGTTAGCAGTGGATAATTAAATAAATAATTAAATGTGCTTAAACAAACAATCGATTATTTTGATAAATCGATTAAACAAACAAATGATAAATCAAATAGTCAAATATGAAACAATTGAAATTCAGTCAAACAATTAATTAATCAAACAATCGATTAATCAAATAATCAAACAATCGATTAATCAAATAATTAAACACTTGATTGATCAAATAATCAAACAATCGGTTAATCAAATAATCATTTGGTAGATTAATTGATGATTTTTCCCAGCACTAATTTAGATACATCTTAACGCCCTGACTCTAAATTTTCAAACCACTGATCGATATTTCGTTTCATTCTAAATAGGAAGGCCGATTTTGTTAAAAAAATCGATTCGGATTATGCCATAAAATCAATTACTTAAAATATAGGTTAAAAATGTCGATACACAAATAATCTATTCTTTTAAATTAAAATTCATAATATGCGTTATAAAACAAAAAAATATGTAAGAATATATATATTAAGTTTTTTTTTAATTATTTCAAAACTAACTTTTTGGACTCTAGTACTGTGCTTGGGCTCATCGATTCAATTAAATAAAATTAAACTGATACTATTATTATTTTCTTCAAATATAGATTTTATTACATATTTATATTTTACTTTTATTTCTTTTTACCATATCACTGTTTATCATTTTGATATTAAATAACAAAAATATGAAATACAAATCTACCCTTTTATGTGTTCTTCAAATTTTGCGCTCCTCATTAATACCCTCTGCACACTGAGGAGCTTGGAACGAAACATCAATCGTTCTACCAAGATTGTCGCTAACGCCTATAAACCATTCACGTTAAACGAGAGAATTTGGAATTTACTCTGGTTGTGCCAAGTCTTTCTATTGGTTCGGCTCGAAAATTATCCAAATCCGCTAAATAGAACAACTTCTATTATTTGTTCGTGGATTAGTTCAATCAAAATTCTCTCGCTATCGTAAATGGATGTTAGGCGTCTTTTTTTTCATCGATAATTATTACTTTATACAGGGGCGGATTTAGGCATGGGCTATATGGGTTGCAACCCAGGACCCCGCATACAAAGGGCCCTTCACTGCCGGCAATCCGTATAACCCGTGCAACAGTCAACAACTGTCCGACAATGCAACACACTGTATTAGCAACGTGCGTCGATGATCAAATTAATTATTTTTAAGAATAAATGTTATTTTTTGTTTTTCCTTTTCTTTTCTGTATTTATTCTTGACTTAAGAATTTGATTATTAAGATAATGCATGGTTCGTACAACAATAGTTTTGATCTAAAATGAAAAGCATTATGTTACGTATTATACAGAGAAAAAAATAAACAAATAATACAATTGTTATTTTATGGGGCAAACATTGAAAATATTCATAATTTTATGACAAAAGTCTCAGTACGATAACCAACACGTAAAAATTATAATCTGTTTATAGAAATATGTTTTATAAGGAAATATATTTTTCTGTCTACCTAAACGAAAAGTGAAATTTTACGTACTTATTTTCGGACGAAAAATGACACTTTTTAGAAGGTTATCACTTTTTGTCTGCAAAACCTTTTTCGTACCCTAAGCCATCATTTTTCGTCCGCTAAGCCTACTACGATTTAATATTATTGTAATTGTGTGTACTACCATCCTAGATCTATTATTACTGAGGTAGACAGAAAAATGTAATATGCAATCTTGTGCATGATATTAAAATTGTCTCTTAAGCCTTTTTTCGGCACATAGCTTTAGGTTTTTTTCAAATATCAAGGGTCACCATTTGCTATTCATAATTGTTGAAATAAAATCTAATTTTCTTACTTTATTTGACTAAATATACACCAAAACAAAATACTGCATTAAAAAACTATAACAATTTTTGACAAACTGGTGAGTAGATGATAAATTAGATGGGCCCCCAAAGAGGATTAGCCCAGGGCCCCCAAAGTTCGCCCCGGACTTTAAAGAATTTTCAGCGATACCTGCGTCATCGTTGATGAAGTTTCTTTGTATTCATAAATATGAGTCTTTTTATCATGTATGCCGGTACTTTGAATTAAAATTGTATCTACCATGTGCGTTCAATATTAGCACTGCTCAAGAATGATTTTTTTATAACTGATTGTATTCAAAATGTTATTATTTACAGATTGATAGAAGCACTGAAAAATGGAACATTAAAACCAACTGCGGTAGACATATTTTTTAAAGAATCACAGTTTTACGCGTTGAAAAGAAGTGAGATATACGGCCGAGTGGATTTCCTTGCTAATATCGGCGGGCTTCTTGGACTATTCATGGGATTCTCTATTTTATCTTTATTAGAAATTGTCTACTTTTTGACTATTCGAATTTGGTTTAAATGTAAATATAGTCATAAAAATGTATAAAACTTAGGTTGTATTGTATACATGTTACTTTCTGTTATAGTTATTTAAGTATTAAGGGTAGTAAGTGCTTCTTACCGGTTGAGGTTGATTTTGGAGATCGAGACAAGTCGAAATCTCCAATACATCCGATACCGGTAGAAGAGCAATTACTGACCGCAATGCTTATTACGATTTTTGCACGATCGACGCCCAAAATTAAAATAACCCGATCGTGCAAAAACAATATTTTTGCACGATCTTTTTTTACCTTCCGTCACAATTAGGTAAGGAAGATATTGTCTTTGGTCAAAAAATTCTATGATATTTTTAATGAATAAGCACGCTTTAGGGTCTATAGAATACGATTTTACTATTTTTACGATAATGTCTGCATTATTGGATGTATGTATGTATGTTTGTATGTATTTATGTATGTGTGTGTGTGTGTGTGTGTGTGTGTGTGTGTGTGTGACGATTCTTTTGGATCGCATAACTCCATAGAACCGACGCACGGAACCGACGGAAGGTAATGTGCTGGCCACATCAGATTTTTGGAAAATATTTACCGATAGGGTTTGCAAGGCAGTAAGGTATATTTACAAATTACAGGTCGGTAAGTGATCAGGAGGCGGAGTCGGTAAGTATAGGGAGCGAGCAGACACGTGACTCGAGGGACCTTGACGTGCTTAGAATTAGCTGATTTGTGCGCGCATGTCATTTTGACAAGAACATTGTCAATTTGACAAGACCAATGTTTTGACTTATTTTGATTTTGAATTGCTGAAATGTTAATATTTTATAATTTTTAGTAGTAAAACACATGAAATTAAAAATAATAACATTTTAGCAGTTAAAAATCAAAATAAGTCAAAACATTGGTTTTGTCAACATGACATTGTTCTTGTCAAAATGACATGCGCACACAAATCAGCTGATTCTAATTACGTCAAGGTCCCTTGAGTCACGTGTCTGCTCGCACCCTATATAAAAACAACGATCAAGGCTTACTTTCAAAATGACAACCAAAATTTTTTGATTTGTCAAAATAATTTTCAAATCTTATTTATTTTAATTTTGGGCGTTGATCGTGCAAAAAACATAATAATCATTGCGGTCTGGAAGTGCTCTTCTACAGGTATCAGATGTATTGGAGATCTCTACTTCATCTCGATCTCCAAAATTATCCTCAACCGGTAGAAAGCACTTACTGACCTTAATACTTAAATAACTATAACTTTTTTATTCTACAATTTTGTTCAACGTATTTATTTTCACTTTGATGATGTATCCTTCATTTGAACCTAATACCAATTATTTAAGTTCCTATATTTACGCTTTTATGGATGATATAGGCTCATCTAATCTGATAATTGTAATTTTTCCAGCAGTATGGCTGCTTCTATAAATGTATGTATTTTAATTAATAAATAAATAATTATGAATGTATTTTAAAACCTCATTCTTATTGTGACAGCAAGTTCGCTGTAAGAGTGTGCCAAGGAAATCATCGTTCATGTGCGCGAGAATATTTTAGACTCGCCCATCAACAAACTGTGGCGTTGATAATGGAATGGACTTATCTTCCCGTTGCTATGTAAAGTTGCTCGTTGTTAAGGGCGGCGCTAATTTAATAATGGCGTATTCATGACTCAAAAACTTAATATTAGGGAATTCAAATATTCCGCCACTTAATATTGGGTTGCTTCGCATTTATTATAGCGTTTTCAGCTTACAAGTCGAGTGCGCACTGGTGCGCACTTTTTTGCACTGCGCGTTTTCAGCTTGTCATTGAGTGCAAAATTTAGTCAGCTGATGCGTTTCAAGCTTAAGAAAAAGTTGCACCGTGCACTGGCTCAGTGCGACTTTTGTGCACTGATTCCCTAGGCGAGTGCAATAGTGTCATTGCAAATATGGCGACTAAACAAAATCGTTTTCAGCTTAAACTGCACTGTCACCGGATGAGGGCAGAACTCGTTCAGTGTAGTCAGGTGATATGTTGCACTCAGTGCGCACATGTACTGTGTAAGCTGAAAACGCTATTAGTAACAACAGCTTTAATTCTATAAGGCATTGTTGAGTCGCACACAATTACGCTACAGACACAGTAGTGTACAGCGATCAGCACAGGGGGCCCTGACGGCCGTGTCTTTGCAAGTCATGTCACGCCAGACAATCTGTAAGTCAGCAGCAAACACAGAGATAGCCCGGGCACCTAATGCACTCAGGCCACGTTGCGAATATCGTTCGGTTTAATGCCAGAGTAAACCATCAGATGTCATGCGGCTTGTCGCTCGTGCCAGCACGTCAGTTATCAATCGGCGAAGTTCCACGTTGCAGTTTGGAATCAACCCCCTCCACTACTCAGAAAGAACGATCGTAACAGCGAAACTTGAAACTTCGAACCAACACCACTCTTGCTAACTGGAAGGCTAGCATTACTCATCTCATCCACGCTAACTGGAAGGCTAGCACTGCCCGTTCTGCCTAACTGTTCAAGCCCTAGGCACGCTATACCGCACAGTATTGCCCGAGGGTTTCACGGCAGCTTCACCAGCGCGGGTGATAATCACTGACCAGGCCCTGCCGTCAGCCCAGCCCTGCAGCCGCCATCAACGTCAGGGAGGCCATCCAGGTCTCTCTCGCCGCAGCCACCGTTTCCCAGATGGTTCGCCATCTGGTACGCTGCTTTTGTGCGGTCACATCTTCGCAGTCGCATTCGACGTCCAGGAGGCCACCCAGGTCTCTCTCGTCGCAGCCGCCGTTTTCGAGGCGGTTCGCCATCCGGTCCATCGTTCTTGTACGGGCCACACCTCCGCAGTCGCCATCGACGTACAGGAGGCCACCCAGGTCTCTCTGCTCGCAGCCGCCGTTTTCTTTTCCAGGCGGTTCGCCCTTCGGTCCGCCGCCCTTGTGCGGCCACATCTCCGCAGGCGCGATCGACGTCTAGAAGGCCATCCAGGTCTCTCTCGCCGCAGCCGCCGTTTTCCAGGCGGTTCGCTATCCGGTCCGTCATCCTTGTACGAGTCACACCTCCGCAGTCGCCATCCAGGAGGCCACCCAGGTCCCTCTCGCCGCAGCCGCCGTTTCCCAGGTGGTCGCCATCCGGTCTGACATCTTTATACGGGCCGCATCTCCGCTGCCGCCATCGGTGTCCAGGAGGCCACCCAGGTCTCATCGCCGCAGCCGTTTTCCAAGAGGTTCCACCGTTCACGCAAGTATGGTCGACTACGCCCTCATCTTCTAGAGACGGAACCTTCCACATTGTATATATTCTATACATAGAATTGTAAATAAATCAACTAGAAACCAAACAGTGTATTGCATCCCTGGAAAATCCTTCACTGATCATAAATTAAAATAGTTGGGTGTTGGAGTCGTACCCGACAGCATTTTATCCACAAGCCCTGCACATTCTTCTGTTAGAGTTTTTCCCTAGATGTTCTCCGAGGTATATTTTACTACAGTGGCGGGATTTCTGCAATTTTTATGGGAGGGGGGGGGGCAAAATAGGAGCACTATTTTTAAAGGAGGGGGGGTACAGTTTAATTGAACATATTTTTATGCATTAATTATGATGTAAATCCTCAAAGCCCAAAAATATTAAAAATAACTGAATAAATTAAGTGAATGTAAAGTTTTTCTTTTTTGACATTCGAAGTATCAAGAAGTACAATATTTTGATTTTAAATTTAAAGGATAATATTGTTAAACATGTAATAAAATTAGAAAATAATACAAATTCAGATAACATAGTACTATATTTACACAAAATTAATTACATTGATAATAATTTACATTTACATAATCTGAACATACAGGGTAAGGGTGCAAATACATACATAACTTCAAATAAAATGTAATCTTCTCTTCTTAGTAAGATCAAACAGATTTATAACATTGTTAATATCTACGGACACATCGCGTTCAATAGTCAAAAGAGCTAATGAAGACAATCTTCCTTGTCCTGTAGTGTTTCTGCAATACGTTTTTAGTCGACGCAAACTTGAAAACGAGCGTTCACAAGTCGCCGAATTCATGGGTACAGTGTAATATATTCTGGTAAGTTCGAAAATCTAAGGGAAGATTTCGTTAAGTTTTTTCTCTACACAAACTATTGCCCTTTTTTCAATGTTTTCCCCAGCGATCGATTCCATTCCGTAGAAATTTTGTAATTCAGCGATGAAAGCTCTCTATTTAGATTATAATGATTACAGATACCTTCTGCACTCAATGTGCTTACTTCATTTGTATGTAGTATGATGTGCAAGTGTTCTAATTTGTCTAAACTGTTTTCAGAAAATTCGTTTCTGATTTCTTGTACTATATAGAATATCAATGAGCGGATAGAGTATTGTCCACTTGTAGTGCTGTTCTACCGTTTCTGTTTCTAGTGCAACTTTACTCCCTCCACCTAGTTTGGAAGGGACTCTGCGTTTTTTGGCATCACTTCTGGCTTAAAATCCCATTTCTGTGTTAATTGAGTACAATGATCCCAGAGTTTTTGAAAAAAGTCATCACTTCTGAAGGATTCTAAAACCTCTATAGTACTCTTGACTGTTAAGTATTTATAGATATATACGACGAAGGCATGGTGAACAAACCAGAAGAGTGCAAGTGAACAGGCCTGCCGCCATGTTGAGTCTGTATGTGTCATAAGCAGTTGTATAAAGGTTGTATATGTCTTTTGGGTACTACAATAAAAGTCTAGTAATACAAGTAGTTTGTGTTTAATAAAATGTCTTTTGTGTGATGTGAATACACAACATTGACTACGTCTTTTACTATTCCGTAGTTAATACTGGTGGACTGAAGAGTTTTTGATAATAAATCACACTGTAAAACTAATCTTCGTAGTAATAACAAATTAAAAATGAAGTTGAAATCCTCAATGCATCTCAAAAATGAATTCGCTTCACCTCCATACTTAGGATCAATTTCATTCAACGACGCAATTGTAGTTTCAAAATTATCAAGTAGTGAACGAACTGCTTCTACTCGAAAGTACCATCTAGTGTCACAGAGAGACTTCAATGTCATTGTCCCACCGCTGAAACTTTGAGAATCTATTCGGATTTTTTCGAAAATACCATGACTTTTAGGTGATTTATCTATAAAATTGTAAAGTCTTTTAAGAGTATGAAACGTGTTCCTTATGGATGAAACTCCTGTGCAACTCACAATGCATAAATGAAGCACATGAGCATGACAATGTATATACATAGCCAGTGGATTGTCGTGCAATATTCTTGCAGCAACCCCTTTATAAGATCCACGCCTGTTTGCTGCACCATCGTAACATTGTGCTCGTAGATTTTGTATGTCAAGGCCTAAAGAAACTATGACTAATTTCAATAAGGCAGCCAATGTTTCCCCATCAGTCATTCCAGCACGAAAAAATCCTACAAATGATTCGTATACTTTCAACTCGTCAGTAACGTATCATAAAACAACAGCTACTTGTTCGTGTTTTGAAATATCTTGTGTTTCATCTGCAATTATGGCAAAAATTCCGCTCTCTCTAACTTCATCTGCAATATTTTTTTATTTGCTCGCCTGTGATATTTAAGAGCTCATTGTGATATTTTCCAGTCGTATATTGAAAACTTTTCTCTCGGTCAATAAAAAAACGTTTAATTAATAAATTATCTTTGGATCGAAGATTCATTAACTCCAACAAGTTTCCTTTATTTTTTGAACTTCTAGTTTCGTCATGGCCTCTTAATGCGGTTGCTTGTCTTCCGCAAAAAAATAGGGATTCACAAATTGCATAAAGATATTGCCTATTTTGTTCCACATTTTTCGAATACTAATAATGTGCTTTCAGCTTTTACGCAATAGTACCAGTTTGTTCAGCTTGCATGAGTAAAGTTAATTTCACATTACTATATACATGTGACTGAGATTTTTGATGGTTGTTAAAAGAACTGATACCTTTTTTCCATCTGCAAAATCCTTTGGTTACAAAGGCATCTTCTGCTTTATTAATAGCGTTTTGGTATGAAGCTCAACATACGAAGCAAAAAGCTATATCTTCCAATGGGCTGTATTCAAGCCACGTGTATGTCTTATACGAGTCTGTTCTGAATTTTCGTCCGGCCCTCACAGGATAGTTCAACTTATCCGGTTGATATGGTCCACTACCAATAAACTTATTCGCGAATAGTAGACCATGGCAAGATTGGCAAGGGTCACGTTCATTTACAAGTGATGCGTCAGATGAAGTCGAAGTATTAGTAGTGATTTGTAATAAATCGCTATTTGAGCAACTTGTATTATTATTGTGATCAGTTGCACTAAAATCAACAAATGGCCGGGTAGATGTGAAAGCTGAAGTCCTCTCATCATGTTTCGTAAGCTTGATCTGAGACTTTTTGCTTGACTTGTCAAAGTAAGATGACAACAAAGTGCCTTTTTCGAGGAATCTAAGAAAAGAATATTTTTTAGAAGTTTTATAAATACTTATGTATTGATATGATACATAATATTGAGTTAAAAAGAATATCAAACTTGTTATATAAAATATTTGTATCTCTAGATCACGGTGTAGTATCTATAGGTGAGAGCACGAGATGCGTTGACATGGCTAACTAACTGGGGGAAAAAATGGCGCTAACGCGACACGTTACGATTTGACAGGTGTTTGATAGTTGGTTTGCCGCAGTTTGCCGGTTGTGGTTACTGGTTAAAATGAGTTCACGTTTAAATAGAAAATGTTTTGCTACAGGATTCAGAACAGGGTATGGATCAAATAAAGAGAAATATAGTCTTTCTAAGTTGCCAAAATGTGCGATTTTGCGGCAGCTAGCTATACTATAACCATAGAAACAGGTACTAAGATAAAGAAAACTCTGATTGAAAGATGTCAGTGTCAAGTGCATTTGACAATATTTTTGTTTTATAATTTAACTGGAAATATAGAAACCTTCTGTATGGAATTTGTACAAAATACATTCATAGAACTGATAAAAATAAAAGATAATGTATTGAAAATATAGAATATTATTCGTTATATATGAATAATTTAATATTTAAATATTTTTTTTGTAAAAACCGGGTCGCAACAAAACCTGACACCTAGCGACACACTGTATAAACTATTCCAGTTAGTTGGCCATTCTTCGTAATGCATTGGAATACGTTGTGAACTCACCTACAGATACTTCACCGTGGTCTATATACACACCAGGTTTCCTACTACACAATTAGTTTTTCTTCCAAGCGCCAGACGGCTATACGTGCTACATTGTCTCAATTGCCCCACCCTAGAAATGGACTAAAAAAATATTGGTATAAAACCAATAACCATAGTCAACGAAAGTAAATAAAAAAAAATTCATCAAAAAATATATCATGTACACATAAAAATTATATTTTCGTATTGGATATTTGCCACATAGTAGTGTAGCATGAGCCTGGAATGTAACAGATGTATATTATTTTTGATTATTTAACGCACGCCCAATGAGTTTTATGTCTCGCACTATTAGCGCTGCGAAAAAACATCGATGTGATAGATCTGTTCAGAAGATCGATTCATCGATCAGATTGATCACAGACTACATTGCCCCACCCTAACACTAATCCTGACTACGCCCCTGCGTATGGAGCGTGGTGCTGTTGTCTGATTGGTCCATTCACAAATGAAAAAGTCTAGTGGAACCGTCCTTTAGAAAGTCAAACGTATTCAAATGTAAATCAACCGAGGCAAACGTACACAGAGAATTTATTTTAACGTGCAACATATGGTCAATCACTTCCATGGTTACTACACACTACTGTCAAAAAATGACGGCAATGTAATATTTGTCCATTTTAAAATGCAACATTCACAAATTTGTAGTTATGTATTTTCATTACTAATTTCCAATAAATTAGCCTATATACTATTAACAAAAAATCAAAACTTCAATGTAGCACATCTTAACAAACTTTGGCTTACAAAAATTCATAATTTTAATGTAATAAATGTTTAAAAATATCTCCATTCACACTGAGACAATATCGTAGTCGCTCGAAGAAAAAATTGACACTATTTGTGATGTGTTCTGGAGGTATCTCCTGTACTGCAATACTATTTATCCACAACTATCAAATAATATACCCATAATTCTACCGATTTTTATCAATTAATGACCTTCGTTACTGTTACTAATTGAATAATATTGACAGTTCAATGGAATAATATTATTCAATCGTTATGCCAAATTCAAATCCTACCTTTCAAAAAGTACACACAAAATTACTTTTAATAAGTAATTCTTTCCACATAAAAAGCCAAAATTACACTAGTTTTGTCATTTTTCATACTTTTATTTTCTTATTAAGCTTGAATTGTAGCTGAATAGTCGGTTTTAAGATTTTATATTAAATGTCAAATCACTTCATAATTTTGTTACTACACCGATGACTAGATTTGTCTATGTAAACAAAAACATTTTTGCATTTGTCAGTGAGAAAATTCTACTTATTTTTCAAAACCAATATGTCACTGATATGTTATTATTTGACAATTGTGGATAAAGTATAGTATTCTATTCGCATGTAATGGTTATTACTCATTCGAATGATTTACATCACTCGCGTTCGCTCGTGATGCAAACTTCATTCTCATGAGTAATACCATACATTACATGCTCATTGAATAATATACTATTATAATGTTGCATTTTAAATTGGACAAATATTACATTGCTGTCATTTTTTGACAGTAGTATGTAACCATGGAAGTGATCAACCGTACGTTGCATTTTAAAATAAATTCTCTTTAGAGTCCGTGCGTTTAGAGAAAAGAACAAATCGGCGCAGTAGAAATTGTACTACCCAACCAACAAATGTTGACTCTTATTACTCGCTCAAAAAACATGTAACTGATAATATTTAAATGTTATTAATTTTAATATATTTATCATTTACGATACACAAAATTCATAAACAAGTACACATATAATTATTACTCGCACAAAAGACATTTGATTGAATATCTTTGTCCATATTTATATCTATAGGTGATGTGCACATTTTGAGCGTCAGCGCCTCTGACGGGTACATTGGCATTTTTGGTTACCGAATCAACTTTGACATTTCGAGAAAGTGATACAATTTACAATTTTATTTTGAGTTGTTGGTATTGTGTATGAATATTATACATCATAGTATATTGAAATGAATAAAAATATGTAAAATGCTATATATGTGATGTAACAATCAAAAAAGTCAAAATACCAGCGAAGGTACTGTGGCAGAAAATATAATTTTTCTTATAATATGTGTGATTTCTGTAAACCATTTTATCATATTTAAATTTATATTATAATTTATAATATTAGTTAAATGTTACAAAATGCACAATACATGGAAATTGAGATTAAAAAGTTGGATAACTTGAATGATTGGAAAGAAGAAAAATTCTATATATCATGATATCAGTGTATGATGTTAGCATCACTCTTTTATATTCGCAATAAATGATAAATATTCTTCATTGAAAATACATCAGGCTCTTAGTGGAATCAGTTGCACAAGCTCGGAAAAGAAAATACACCAAAAATCAGGGACTCGAACCGAAAAATTTTGGGGTTCGGTTACGGTTAACGGTTTTTACTTTAATAAAAATTCGGTTTCGGTTATCGGTTACGGTTTTTAAAAAAATATTATATCGGTTTTCGTTTCGGTTAAAAAACAAATAAATTTCGTTTTCGTTACGGTATCGGTTCTTTTCGGTTTCGGTTTAAATGAGAAATTAGCTTAGTTTTAATTTTTTGCAACATGAATTATATTTAGTTCCTATTTCGTAATATAATAACATTTTAATTCCACGTTTCACTAACAACGAGTACCTACTAATAGATATATTCGGCTTGTTCGGAATTCAAAATTCGAAACGAATCTGTAAGTAATTTAAGTAAAAATATAAAGGTAGGTAGGTACTTTTACTTTAAGGTGTGATTTAAAAATATAATTCATGGTTCAAAAAGTAACTATGAGTTAAAGTTTTTACATTAAAGTTCTTAAGTTTATTTTTGCAACAAAAATTAAATACGTTTCGTAAATTATTAATATTTTAATTCTAATATAATAGTTAATATGTAAACCAAGTGGGTGATTGATTGAAAAATGGCAAGAAATGAGTACTTTTTTAATAATAATTACAAAAAATAATTTAAAAATGGAATAAAATGCCTTATTTTTTAAATAAGAAACTACTTTTTTATGAATTCGAAGGCATGCACAATATTTCTACGAAAAAGATGTGGGTTAATAAAAAAATATCTATTTTTAAATTTACGGTTTCAGTACCGATATTATTTCGGTTCGGTTACGTTTTCGGTTACAGAACGAATTTATTTTTCGTATCGGTTTCCATATTTGAAGAAATAAAATATAGGTTTCGGTTTTCGGTTACGGTTTCATAAAAAGTAAAATATCGGTGCGGTTTTCGTTACGGTTCGGGTCCCTGCCAAAAATACGAACCATGTGAATTTCTATCTTTAACATTAACATTACATGTACAAAATCTATAATAAATAGACGTATTATGTCAAAAATAGACTTCTATTTCATACAACTGCAAGTATTATACAATTTTCTGCTTCTTGTAATATATCTTGTTCAAATAGTAACTTAAGAAATTCATTTTTATATAATTCATTATTGCAATCAGATAACCATTGTTGGAATTTTATTCCTACGATAAGTATCTTTTACAATGAGAAAATATGTATACCTAAAAGAATTTTTTATATTAGTAGAAGATATCTGATGAAAAGTTATTTTCTTATACATCTGTTCCTCATATAATCTTCTAGGAAATTTATAAAATTTGATGCTTCAATCGGTAATTTTGTGAGAATTATTACATCCCCCAATGCATTACATAATATTTGGCATCCTATCATTCGCATTCATTGCAAATATTATATAAAATAGAAATTGCAAAATTATTCTGACATAAAACATAACCTTGCTATGTTTCAATGAGTAACCACTTTTGTAATTTTTGTCCGCTGTCGTCGCTGACTACTTTTGTGCACACCGCCTATAACCTATACGCAACAAACAGCTGCTACCTGTCACAATATCGTACCATTCCTACTTTCACAAGTTGGACCCGCTCGGATGAATTTTGGCCTGTGCGCCGGTTTTTTCTTTAAACGCACGGACTCTACCATTAGAAAATAAAATTTTTGAAACGTGTTTAGACACTATACGCTAGTGAACGCATTCGAATGCGAACAAATGATTTGGAGAATTAAGGCCCTGGTCTATTGTAATCAATGTATGTAATAAAATTGATACTAAACAAATGAATTTC
Source organism: Harpalus rubripes (assembly GCA_963082715.1). NCBI lineage: Eukaryota > Metazoa > Arthropoda > Insecta > Coleoptera > Carabidae > Harpalus > Harpalus rubripes. The sequence goes on from OY720455.1 coordinate 20,271,426, forward strand.
GAGGAAAGATTTAGAATTTTGCAAATGTAGATAGTGTTTTATTATTATTACAAAAAAATGATAATTAGCAATAATTTAACACCATTTTCTGAATGTGTTAAATTACTAAAAATTCTTTGTACACGAGAGAATAAAAAATATTTAAGGAACAACATGACAGAACATAGGCTGACCCCATTGGCGATGTTATCCATCGAAGAAAATATGATTAATAACATTCCTCAATACAATAAAAAAGTGATAGTACATTTTATTCACGCAAAAGAGCGCAGGATGGATTTTATTTTTAAATAAAGATTAAATAATTTAATTATATTGTATTTTCTTTTTTTATTTTTGTGCCGTACCATACAAAGATATCACCAGCCACCACTGCTGTGATCATATATGCACGGGTATGTATTATTGACAGCAAACTCTGTCCAGTTCAGTAATACTCGAATTTCGAATATTCCCCATAATTTACAGAAACGGTGCACAAAATATCTTCAGTTTTGTTGAACATCTGGAGTGGGGGAAACGTTGTGGTGTTTACGGCCGCACCTACTTCTTGCTTCCCCCCCTTACACTTTCAAAACTGTAGATGATTAGAGATAGATACAGTTCAGCCTTAATTGATGAGAATGAAGATAAAAAAATAATTGACTTTTAATTAATTTTAAAATGTTGCTGTTGTTGCGTAAACCGGTCTCATAAACCTTCGACCAGTAAACCAATATAAACTAAATGAAATATAGTTCAGTGTTTAGCAAAGGAAAAGATGCTGTAGTCCATTCGCTGAGACGAGAGAATGTGGAACTAATTTTTGAACAGAAACAAGTTATTCTTTTGGTCAAAAGACGATAATTTTGGAGCCAAACCAATAGAATGATGTTTCTGTTCAAGAATTAGTTCCATATTCTCTCGTCTTAGCGTATGGAGTATAGAGGCGAATTCTTGCGACGGAAACAAATGTGTGTTTGTGGGAAACATGGAATAACCGAATTCTGGCGACGAACTCATGACGTCATGAGTTAGTAATCCGTCGGATTCTATGGATGCAGCTAGCGAGCAACTTCCATAGGTCTATCTTTTTCTTATTATAGATCTTTCTCTCTCAAGCTGATGTTTATATTTGTTTTATTAGTGCACAAAATAGGTTAGGTGAAAATGAATACTGAAATGACATACTAATATCGAAAATTATTTCTTCATAGTAATTTTGTATCCCATTATGTTTTTCTTTATTTAAAATAACTACATTTGATACAGCATTAATAAATTGACTCCCACTATTCATTTTATTTTAAATGCTGTCATTATATACTCTTCATCATCAGAAAATAATACATCAAAAGATGATACCAGAACAGAAGTTATCGAATCCATAACTTTACAAAATTTTCACTTCTTATTATAGGGAAAATTTTTAGGCAGAGGAGTCACGTCATCATTTCAATACAAAATGAAAAATCACTGTAGCATTGGCCGAGTGATGTATATGTGTAGGAAAACGAAGAAAATAAATACTATTTTTTGCAAACTATAAGTAAAGTACATTTTAATTAAATTTACAATTATTTTAAAGTCGAACATAATGTTTTGAATGAGTTTTAATTTATTTAAAATAATTGTAGTTCATTTTTTCACCACATGTTAGTACTATTGGATTTCAATATTTAAACGTTTCCTTGACATGTTTCTCCCGGAATTGTCAACCGTCGACTGTCATTAGTTATTCGTTACTTTTTCGTATAATTAACATTTTTGTCTACGTTGTTTGTTGTGTTTTCTCAGAATTCCATTACTGTTGCCTTGTTGCGTATCAAATCTGTATTTTTCAATACAAACAGTAACTGTTTTTCGAGTTGTGTTTCTTTGTTTTTTTATTTATTCATAACCTCTGTACACTACTGTACTGACTGTTCATTTCTTTCTGTGTTCAGTTGTGATTTTCGTTTTGTCTCTTTCATTTTATTGGTGTTGTTTTGTCATTTTACAATGCCGAAAGCATTATCCTCCGACTCGGTGTGTCCTACACCGAATTTTCAATACCATAAATTGGAAATATATTAAATTTTACAATAATATTCAATTATTATTCGACTATTAAATAAATTAACTTGATCACATAAATAGCATCGCAGGTACATACAATTATTTTCTAAAATTAAATTAGTGTACCATGTAAATCTACTATTTTCGTGACGTCATTATACGTCATTATCTAGTTACAAAGTTTGATGACGTGACTCCTCTGCCTTAAAATTTTACTATACCTTACTACTGTCACTCACTCATTTGCTGGAAACAAAACATGGAATTATTCATTCTGGCGTAACGATGGAATCATGACGTATGCACGGATTCTTGACGTCATTGTTTGGAAACAAATTCACGAATTCATGGATTTGTGTTCGTCGCCAGAATTCGCCTTAGGTTTTGGTTTGGTTATATTCATTTACCTTGCCTTTCATATGCGAGAATGATGAATATCCCTAGATTGAAATAAGTAAATTTTATGAATAACATTTTGATAATAGAATAATTGTATGCGACAAGGCGAAAAATAATGATCTGTGAAGTAATAATTTAAAATTTTAAGAAAAGACGCTTGTAAAATAGATAACTTTTTCTTGGGTATTTGATTTTCCTATCAGTTGGTAAAATTACATTTGAAAATAACTTCATTGTATTGCACCATGCAACACAAGGTCATTGTTAAGTAACAAACATTCTGGCAAGTAATAAAAGAAACTTTATTATATGCAGTTAATAAATCATTCTTTCTATACATACATATTGAAAGTTACTCGTATTATATTGTATGGTTTTTTATTATTATATTATATTAATCTACATAATTAACATTTTTAAATTCATCATGCTTCTATTTTGTCCTACTTGTGGCAATATATTATTTGTACCAGAAGTTGCTGGTATTTTAAAACTGGAATGTAGTAAATGCCCTTTCGTTTACAATATTACATCAGCAGTTCGCATTAGAACTTACTGCAATCTGAAGGTGAACAATTACAATAAATAATAAAATAAATTAATATTATGAAGACTGGTTATAGGACTTAGATGACGTTATTGCTGGAGAAGAAGTGTGGAAAAACGTGAATTCTACAGAAGAGAAATGTCCAAAGTGTTCGCAACTAAGGGCTTATTTCATGCAAATTCAAACACGATCCGCAGACGAACCAATGACAATATTTTATAGGTGTTGTAACCACGAATGTGCACACACCTGGCGAAATTAAATTTTTCTGCAAATAATCTATGAATGTTATCTTTTGTTTCCAATTACAATACTTTTACGACTTTTACAATGATAGATAACTTTTGTTTCTATGACTTCTTTATTTATACTGTGAACACTATAAAGCGTAATCATTTGTCATGTGTTTGTTACGTGCGAATCAATTTTGATCTCTTAGTACAGCTGAAATATTAAACCTTCATATGTAACTTATGTTTGCAGACGTAAAAATGACTACAAATTCAGTGATCGGTAGTATTTACTAAAAATTTTAGTCTACCGAAGTAAATACCATGGCTACCATTTAATAATACATTGGAATGATTAAACTGCATTTGTTATTTTAGTCATAGCTTAATCACAATCATGTAAAGTAGTTGCTACCCTACTATGTAAGTCAAAATATTCATAATAGGGTACTCTCTCATTATTACAAATATTAAAAAGTTATTAAAAATATTAAAGTTGATTGATAAAACAGAGGGGAAAAGCAAAAAAACCTGTTATAAATTGATTGTTGCAAAAGATATGAAGCATCTAAATTTTGCTGATGTACTAGTTGTACTACCAATGGGAGACGAGTTGAAATCCCTACTCCATGTTCGAATGTGATAACAGGCCGCATCTTAAGTATGCACATAGTCGGCTCTACTTCGTATCGTTCGGGAGTGTTCGTATACAACTGTTTTAGCATGTATTGTTAAGCGATATGACATCTGGTAACAAAATAATGAACTACATGTCAACAATGTGTGTAATACTAAAAATATATTAAATACTACGTACAAATACATGCGAAATTAGAATACTTTGAATATTTACTGAAAAATTTTGTATACATGTCTATGGATACTTATTGCATCATATTAATAATTAATTGTTCAAAATTAATAAAGTATAATTAAAAAGTAAATAAAATTTATAGCAAATTTAATGTAATAATTATTATCATTCCTAAACGATATTTTGTGCAATGTATTTCGTGGCATAGTGGTAATGCGAGTGGTAATGTTCTTGCCTGTTACGTGAAGGGTACTGAGTTCGAATCCACGAAACCGCTTTATTTTTATTTTTATATTCGAGTATATTTTGTTGTAATCTTAAGTAAATATCAAATTTAATATAACCAATTTTATCTGACTATGTTAAATAAATATGAAGAAAAAATAAAAAAAAGCTAAGGAAGTTTGGTAGATTCGAACCCACCACTGCCACCATGCTACGAAATTCTTGTGTTAAATATTCTTATACAAAGTATAATAATGGCAATAAAAGTATGTTGTCAATCGCCATTTACATAATTTAAGAATGTCAAAATGTTTTTGCAGCATAAGCAAAAATATGTAATCGATTACTTAGAATGATTTTTCTTATAAATTTTTAAGTTTTTTAGTAATAGTAGTCCATTCTGTGCATGCTCTGCGCAGGCGCAGCGGCAAGCTGACAACTTCACATAGGCTCTTGTTTTGCTTGCGCGCGCATTTTAGCCATGCCGATAGGGCACGGAAGATCACGTGACCTATCATGTGTTTTGTCCCTTCTCACTTCAAACTCGATCTACAGCTTTGTCCCATGCTAATTTCAGGCTATACTTTATAACACAGTGCACATGCGTCAAATTGAATAGCTGTCACGTTTCTAGCAAGATATCAAATGAGAATAAAATAAGGACAATAAGAATCTAATAGGTTTTATTGAATTCTTCAGTAATATAATATAATATGATCATGTATGTAAATTCATAAGTATTCCGATCAGGATGCTATTCGTCTTCACTCTTCCTGAAATGAAAAGAAAAGGCAAATAGTACTAACAACTGTAATTGACAATTTAAAAATTTAGGGCTAATTTAGAGTTTCATCAACGACCTTTTATCAAATCTGGGTTATCGATAATATGTCACAGCAAGTGATATTATCATAAATATAAACGGCCAGGAGCCACAGACGACGTCTCTCTTGTTTTTCACATCTAACCTACCTATACAAATTGTCCCTTGTTACTTATGTTCAAATATGATCAGGTTTTAAATCTTACCTCGATAATCGGTGCTTGATGGGATAGCAAACAGTTTTATATTATTTCCTAACGACAAACTGTTACACCCAACAACACAACACGCATTTGCCTCGTTTGTAAAAAAATGACAACACTCATAAACAAGAGAAAATAACAATAAAAGGAATAACAACAAATAAAATAACAAAAAGAAACAAATAAGAAAACACAATAATGAATGACAATAACACAATCAAACGCTGTATGCATAAGAACCGCCAAATATCAAAATGGCAAAAATTCCACGCTTGCGCAAACTCATTCTAAAATTTACCGCGAGGAAAACATGACAACTATTCAAACTGACGCATGCGTACTGCGTTATAAAGTAAAGTCTGAAGTTAGCATGGGGCAGAGCTGAAGATCGAGTCTGAAGTAAGAAGGGACAAAACATATGATAGGTCATGTGATCTTCCGTGCCCTAATAGGGCATGCGCACTGCGTCGAAAGTACTTTCAACGCAGTGCGCATGCGCCAGTTTGAATAGCTGTCATATTTTTCTAGCGGTAAATTTTAAGAATGAGTTTGCGCAAGCGTGGAATTTGTTGCCATTTTGTTATTTGGCGGTTCTTGTGCATTTAATAGCGATTGATTGTGTTATTGTTATTCATTGTAGTGTTTTATTATTTGTTTCTTTTTGTTATCTTGTTTGTTGTTATTTCTTTTATTGTTATTTTCTGTTGTTTGTGAGTGTTGTCATTCTTTTTCAAACGATGCCACTGCGTTTGACGTCGGACTATAATATGAAACTGTTTGCTAGCCCATCAAGGCATCAAGCACCGATTATCTAGGTAATATTTAAAACCTAATCATATTTGAACATAAGTAACAAGTGACAATTTGTGTAGGTATGGTAGGTAGGTTACTTGTGAAAAACAAGAGAGACGTCGTTTGTGGCTCGTGGCCGTTTATATTTATGAGAATATAACTTGCTGACATATTATCGATTATTCAGATTTGATAGTAGGTCGTTGATGAAGCCCTAAATTTATAAATTGTCAATTACTGTTGGTAATATTTGCTTTTTAAGCAAGAATGAAGACGAAGAGCATCCTGATCGTAATACATATGAATATACATATGATCACATTGTTATCTTCCATTGTATTATATTATTGAAGAATTCAATAAATAGTATATTATACGCCAAGGTTGAGAAGATAATCATTATTGACCCAGCGCCAAGATTGTAACACGAGGGCGAAGCCCGAGTGATACAAGGCGCCTGGTCAATAATGATCTTCTCAACCGTGGTTTATATACTATTTTTTTCACTACTAGCTCCTAAATTCTATTTAACGAATTTTATATTAATAATAACATAAGAATTTTGACATTAATATTTATTAATATCTATAAAAACTAAGTAGGCAGAAATAAAATTCTTTTGTTTTTAATATCTGACATTTCATTTTGGTAACAATAAGTAAACATGTTTGAAGAAAGTAATACGGAAAATTGTACTCCTCCGGAAATTAAAGAAGCGGCACAAAATGTGCAGTTTGATACATTGCTGCTAGAAAAATCTAAACCGATATATATGAAAGTGTATACAAGTTTTAAAGAATGGTGTCTAACAAAAAAGGTGACTAAAATCTCAGAAAATGAAGTCTTCCTATCAACGAAGGTATCCTGTTGTGGTAATAAAATTCCAAAAACTTACTAATTCATACTTTCTTAGGCTATTTTTGTGATTGGAGTGGCTGGCGCTTGTAGAACCGATGAGCTTTGCAATATGCAGATGAGAGATGTCGACGGTCGGGGTGACATCATCGTCATAAATATAACGAAAAGCAAAAATGGATCCTTGTCACAATTGCACTATCAATTTCAACTATAAATAGCAAATAAATGTTACCTGTTTGGTGTTGTTACATATAAATGTAATTATAACCCTAAAAAATGTACAATGTAAGATAATTGAAATAATGTTACAATAAACACTTTTCATAGATTTAACAATAAATAAATACCTAAATTAACATTTCGCATTGTAAATATAATGTGAACGCACGAAAAATTTGATAAGAAATAAGATCGTAGAATATTAAGATTTTTAATCTGAAATTTAACTATTGCCAACTTGAAATTAGGCGGCAAATTTAAATATAATGTTTTCTTTGCGTTTAATAAGTTAAATAACTTCAGAAGCTTGAATTTCTTTAAAAAGTGACAGTTCGCATAATTAACCATGGTCAATAATAATTCATTATTGACCGTTGTTAAGCGTTGCTAAGGAAGCGGTAGAGAAAAACAATTTCACAAGTCAATAATGGTATGTTTGTAGGCTAGTAGTGAAAAAAACCTATTTGATACTTATTGTCTTTATTTCATTCTCATTTGATATCTTGCTAGAAATGTGACAGCTATTCAAACTGACGCATGCGCACTGCGTTGAAAGTAAAGTCTGAAGTTAGCATGGGACAGAGCTGAAGATCGAGTCTGAAATGAGAAAGGGACAAAACATATTATACGTCACGTGATCTTCCGTGCCCTATTTCATACATGCTTCCAGAAAATACGCTAGTCCAGTGCTGCCATTAATTCGCACAATAGCCACCAAACACTCCCATTGAAAACAACTAAAAATTACCAATATTAAGCACAATCATTTAAATTTTTAAAATGTAAGTTTAAAATATATAATTATTATGTCAATAATAACTACAGATATTAAATTAGATGTTACAATAACAACCCATATCCTATATTCTACATAACCTCTGAATGTATGTTTTAATAATAATTGTGTATCTCTTAAAATAAATAAATTTTTATTACGTTTATAAATTCACAGTGTGATTATTTAATATTATTTTCTCTACTCCCATGCGTGAAGTGGGTACTTCACGTATTAATTTACATGTGTGAAGTTTGATTTTTTGAACACTGTGCGTGAAGTAAATAATTCAGTTTATACACACACAATGAATATATATATATATATATATATATATATATATATATATATATATATATATATATATATATATATATATATATATATATATATATATATATATATATATATATATATATATATATATATATATATATATATATATATATATATATATATATAGTGGGAAAACTAATCAAAGAACAAAACATATTGATATAAAATATTTTCATGTAAAGGAATTAATTGAAGAAAGAATTATTTCATGTACATATTGTCCGACCAATGAGATGAGAGCAGATATCCTTACCAAGCCAATAGGAAGAATAAAAACACAAGAAATAAGAACGCTAATAGGTCTACAAGAAATATACTATTATTCACGAAAGATGACTATTCAAGGTCATTCTTTCGAAGAAAGAATACAGATCATTTTACCGCAGTAGCTTAGCAACATTTTGTAATGGAAAGAGAAAGATTATTTGGCCTCCCAAGCAACACAACATCTACGTGTCGCTGGATGACGTTTAGGCGAGGTGTTTTTAACGTAAAATTTTCGACGTTTTTGGTCGATGCGACGACGTTACTTGACGTCATTATTTCGACGTTGAAGAAACGTTCGACACACGTTTAATATTGATTTGTCAATGTTCACGTTATAGAAACGTTCAGCGACCGTCTCAGTCATTTGTATAGCTGTTTTATGCAGAAAAAATATAAATAAAATAAATACATCATCACGGCATATTACCCATTGCTGGGTGTGCCAAAAAAATATTATTTTAATATATTTGATAAGTACCTTTATGTTTCTTGAATCTGAAAGCAATGATACAAGTTTTAAAAAAAATTGTAAAATGTACTAAATCTTCCTTGAATATTGTGTCACGTATGTAATCTTCGTCTCTGTAACGTCAATAACCGACGTCAAATTTTCATCGTTAAACCACGTCGATTCGACCCACGCATAATCGTTTTTGTGACGTCAACAAATTGCGTAATATATCCGTCGATATCGCGTCATTTGGTTGATTGGGCTATGTCTATTTAATTTATGTGGTGTGACAGATATACGTAAATAATGGCATTACTTTCTAACACACTATAAATAATAATGACGTAAGTCGTAGAATTACAGATACCTAACTGTGTACTACACTCCCCTCTGTGCTAATATTTACCCAGTAGCGTTGCCGTTTAAATCAAATTACTATTCCTTGGTTTGTAAGTTAAGTCTATGTTTTTGTAGTTTGCAAAAACAAGTGAAAAACATAAATCTTTCAGAAAGACATTATTTAGAAAGAAATACAATTTTCAAATAAATTACAGTCTTATTTTTCTGTTGAAATGTGTCCATAAATATTTCATGTTGCACGCCTATGCATACAAAATGCAATGAAGTTATCTGCAAGTAATATATCAGACGGCTCACAAATGACCTTAAATAGTCATCTTTCGTGAATAATAGTTTAATCGAGTATCATTGAGAAGGGGTGTTGGAAGATACAATGACTCGATCCCAAAAATGACAATAATGTTGTTCAGTTATTATTACAAAATAAAAATATATGTAATATGTCACATCAATAAAGTGTTTATATTTCTCATAAAGACTATTTTTCCACTTCAGATATATAAAAGTTCCAATTTCCAATAATATATTCTACATAACCTCTAAATGTATATCTTAATAATAATTGTGTGTCTCTTAAATTTATAAATTTTTATTACCTTTATAAATTCTCAGTGTGATAATTTAATATTCTTTTATAATATAATATCACATTTATTACAAAGAAATCGTGAAATGAATTAACGACAATGGCGGTGATCTTGGTCCATGGCCATACTCTGGTTATAAAATATAAAGGTACCCCAGAAATTTGTAGGGTACCTTTATAACCAGGGTATGGCCATGGGCCAAGATCACCGCCATTATCGGTAATTCATTTCCTTATTTATTTGTAATAAATGTGATATTATATTATAAAAGAATATTAAATTATCACATTGTGAATTTATAAAGGTAATAAAAATTAAATAATTTAAGAGATACACAATTATTATTAAGACATACATTTAGAGGTTATGTAGAATATATGACATGGGTTGTTATTATCACATCTAATTTAATATCTGTAATTTTTATTTACATAATAATTGTATATTCTAAACTTACCTTTTAAAAATTTAAATGATTGTGCTTAATATTGGCAATTTATAGTTGTTTTCAATATGTCAGTAATCGTGGTGGGTATCTTAACAATCTACACAAGTAAATAAATTAAAATATATTACTTACACTTTAAATACATATTAAAATGATAATTAAAGAAATTTATTACCATTAGCGACATCAAGCGGTTTTTAAAATAATTTTGTGCTACATATCGTTTGGCATAGCAGGCAACACTGAATTAGTTTCTGCAGTTGCAGTATTGTCGTGCTTTCTGCTTGTGTTTTGTGTTCAGTTGGTACAGTGTTCAGTGTTTTCTTTTCATTCGTGTTTCATCCTGTTTGATTGTAATATGTATACCAGTATACTGACAATACGCCATAAATTGTGATTAAACTATTTATTTTATGTAAAAATTCTTCGTAAGTGCTGGTATAAAAGAGATAATATTAAAGCAATAATTTATTTGTGATGCATGTGACGTGTGACAGACACCTCGTGTAAGACGTTTAAAGAGGACTATAATAAGAACTATTTCAAACTAGTAAGTACCTAGTGATATTTGATGAATAAATGGATGAATCAACCGGTAATCCCACGAATTTTATACACGACTAATAGGTAATTGCCGTTTCTTATGTACACTCTGAAATGAAATATAAATAGTTCATTTCTGTAAGCTTGCAGTTAGTAAAATGTTACAAAAACTATCACATAATTCGATAATTGTATATAGGTTATGTATATGTCGTTAAATATCCGTCTTGATTAAACAAGTATTCGCAACGAACCGTTGAGGGCAGCACTGAATTTTTGAAGAAAGCGGTTCGATGGTGAATTTTATATTAAGCCTATGTCACATCAGTATGATTCTGTGCAACATCTGATGAAACTTGCCGTGTGCAATGAAAAATATGAGCACTTCTATTTTCGTTGCACAGGTTCATATGAAACCGTGTGCTACTCATTTCACGATGATACAGTTGAACCTATCTGAAAATGTTTTAATGACATTTCAGCGATTTTTAAGATTAAGTATTTAACATTTTAAAATATTTGTTATATTTCTATATGTTTTATGTTCACATTTGTGCAATACGCTGTTTTTTGAAGAAAAGGAATGAAAATTCGGGACAAGGAGGTATATCATTATTCCAAATGAGTTGCGATTAGAAGGCAAGGATCAAACATATATAGCAGTTAACTATGGACATAAATGCACCGTAGATCATTTTTACGTTTTATATTATAGCGTTTTAGCTTACAAGTTGAGTGCGCATTTTTTTGCAATGAGCATTTTCAGCTTGTCATTGAGTGCAAAATTTAGTCAGCTGATGCGTTTTCAGCTTAAGAAAAAGTTGTACAGTGCACTGACTCAGTGCGACCTTTGTTCACTGGCACCCCTAGGCAAGTGCAATAGTGTCAGTACAAATATGGCGTGTAAACAAAGTCGTTTTCGATTTAAACTGCACTGCCAACGGATAAGAGCAGAACTCGTTCAGTGTGGTCACGTGATATGTTGCACTCAGAGCGCACGTGCATCGTATATCGCACAGAATCATACAGATGTGACATAGCCTTCAGGCAACAAGTAGTAAACAGTACAAAAAAGTACCATATTCAATAATCATTTAAAGTAAGTGTTTGACATGAAATAATGTATGCTGTAAATAAAATAATACAATACATATTGTTCGCCATTTGTTGAATAATATAACCACAAGTTGCACTGCCATGTGCACATATGACTTTCAATGTTAAACAACTCTAAAAAAAAAAAGAAAAAGGGATTTAGCACATTTAAGATATTCTGTATCTAATGATACTGGGTCCATGGGTTCCTCTGTTTTTGAAAATGTAGTTTCTTCTACATGTTGGTCCTTTTGATTTGTACCTGATGTAGGTTCTTCGCGTGACTTTGGCAAATTACCTGACGGAACAGCATTACCTTTTTGCTGCCGTCGTTTATAGGGAATACCTAGAATTGTAAATTATATACAGGTGTCCGAATTTCGAAGGCCACCATAGGATCTCGGAAGCTATAAAGGGGGTATCAGACGTATGCACGTATCTGCAACTGTTTTGACAACAGTTGCTGCAACTTGCAACCTACGTTATCAGACGTACGCAAAGTTGCAAGAAATATAGAATTATTTTAGTCTCGACGTTGGTACACATGATAGTTAATTCCTGTTGTCATTTTTTAAAGTTTGAATCATTTATTTGTATTTAGACGCATAATATCAGAAATGAACAACAAATTATTAGCTGCTACTACGTTATTTAAAATATTGACGTCTCGTATTCCACAGAGCTTCTTCTTTTCTTACGAGATCAATCAAAATTCGTCTGATTTTATTTCAACTCCAGCTCCTCCAGCCATTTTTAAATATTTTGTACTGTTTACCAGCTGTTTACAAACAAATGTCAAACAGTTTAGGGATTTTTACTCCCTAAGCCCCTTTACTACGCATGCGTACCTTGATAGTTGCAGATACGTGCGACTAGTTTTCGAACAAGATGTAAAACTAGTTGGAGGAAAATTGTCGCACTATCACACGTCAAAAGTTGCCGAAACGCTTGAAGTTGCAGAAAATATTTGACAGGTTGCAGATACGTGCGTACGTGATAACCCCATAAGAGATACGACGTCGATTAAATGGGATATGTGGTGCGCCTTTGTGGGGACATCTTAGATGTGCTTTTGTTTTGAAAAAAACCTCCCATAGATTATTAAAAAATCTTTCAGAACTCAATACAATAAGAATAGTACAACCTTCTTAGTTTATGTTCTGTAACATAAACAGAACATAAACTAAACAAGTTGTATTATTCTTATTCTCATTACAAGGAAATGGCGGAAAACTGAAATTGGTCGATATACAGGTGGAATGCGAAATTGGAAGTATTATTTTTCTCGGAAGTTATTATAGATACCTAAAAATTGGTTAAGTAAAGTTTTTAGTACTTTTAATAAGCTAACTAAATCTGTATAAATTTGGTAAAAAAAGTTTAATTTTCGTAGATATTGCTATATTTGTAGTTTTTTTTAATGGAGTACCCTGTAATTTATTACACGAATTAATAGAAAATAATTCTTACCTTTTAAACTTGATAGTTTTTAAGATATTAACGAAAATATTTAATTTTTTTTTCAAAATGAAGTGTGCGTTGAAAACAAAATTTGTTGACAGTTAAGTTATTTTGTATTGTATTTGCGCTAAAAAAATGTGTTGCATACATACAATTATTACTTTGTGTCAATAATGGCAGATTATTCAATTAGAAGTTAGATATGTTAAAATGTTATTATTTATCAAATAATAATTCGAGACAAGCCCTGGAATTATACAGACAACAATATCCGGATCGCTTTTATTCAAACCATTCGTATTTATTCAAATTAGAAAGACAGCTGCGTAGGACTGGATCAGTATTGAGGAATTACGAAATACGTGAGATAAATGAAAATTTCGAAGTTGATGTATTTGCATATTTTAATGTTTACCCGAAAAATTCAATTAGAGAAGCTGCATTGGAATTAAATACCACACATACGATACATAAAATACACAAAATTCATAATCTTCATCCTGGCGATGATGTAAGAAGATAACAGTTTTGTAATTACTTCATACTGGAAATTATTGCAGATCCTAATTTTTTAAATATAATTTATGGTTAGATGAATCAAATTTCTCTAAAGCCGGTAATCCACTGTAAAAAAATTTATAAAAATTTTTATAATTTTTTTTATAAAAACGTTCCATGAAATGTACTGCAACCCACTGTAAATTTTTTTATCTACTCCTGCTTTGAAAAAACAATTTTCTGGTTTATTTTTCATGCTGAAAGTGACTCTTTGCAACACGCTTCGGTATCCTAGCAACTAATTTTACTTATAAACGTATATCTCGTAAGTTGCAACACTGGCTATTTCACTTTTGGACAAAACGAGTTGTCAACCATTTATAATTCAAAAGTTCGCGGGAAGCTCAGATGAATTGCAAAAAATACAACAGTGGCATTCTAAAATCGATTTCCCGCGAAATTTTGAATAGGATACGATTGGAAACTCGTTTGAAATTGACGCTATGAGAGCCATCTATGTTTTGTTATATGAAACATAAGAAGAAATTTTATATTGAAAGAGTTAAGTTATAATAGGTTAAGTGAACGACAACATTAATTCAAAAGCAACGAATTTTATTTATGAAAACTTAAGAGAAACATATCAAACAATTCATTTAAAATTTATATTTATATTACAATTAGTTAAACTAGAAATATTAATATTAACTGGTAAGGTATGGGAGCTATTTGTACTCGTATTTCCACATATATTTATGTTTGTATTTTGATTTAGGCCTTCCGAAGTATTTATATTATTAACATTCACGTTTCTATCTTTGTTTGTATTGTTCAAAACTGTGATACCACCTTCCATGGATGAAGTGCTACTTTCGCCAAGAATTTTTCTAGCAATACTGATTTTATTTTTCTATTGAGTTGGCTACATAATTTTCAACCACAGTTGTGGATTTCCACCCTCCGTGTCTTGTAAGGGTAGTTATGTTAGCACCAGCGTCAACCAGTAACGTTGCTGAAGACCGACGAAAGCAATGGCCAGTATACAATGAAGGATTTTCTAATTTTAGGAAAGTGGCAATCATTTGTGGAACTTTCCCAAATGTATTTAGACCCACTGGTTGTTTTGTGCATTTGCCGTTTTTGTAATACAAAAATAAACTGTTTATACATGTATCCACTGGCCTGAGTGCAGCATATTTTCTATATATTTCAATAAAATCACATCCATCGTCAGTAGAACCGGATGTAATAGTGAAAGATCTTTCAATTTTAGTCTTTGAGTCAGGGATTTTTATAATCAAGAGAGAGCACATATCCTGAATGTCATTTAAAGTTAAATTTTTTAATTCTTCTCGCCGACATCCTCCGATTCCAATTATCAACACTACCTACAATACAAAAACAGTGGCGGGTAATACGAAAAATTAGTCAAAAATAAAGTATAAACACCTTCATAAACAGGTACGTGTCATCAGGAGCGTATTTTAGAAAATTTATAATGTCTTTTCTGCTAAAAATTCTTGATTTTTTTGCTTTATACCCTTCTGCTTTTCGTTTTAGAAATGCACAGAGTTGAGCCATTCTAGAAATATTTAAATTCTTTGCTATTAAAGTTGCCTTTAGCATTGAATACTCGCTCCAAAGAGAGGAAGATTTTAGTACTAATGACTTCTGATGAAAATACACAAGCAAAACCTTCTCGGTAATATTAGAAACTTTCATTTGCTTGCACCAAATATCAAATTTTTCATAAGCTATCAGGTACCTTTCTTTTGATTTAGCCGGCAGTAAGTTGAGTGCTGCTTCATTAGCTGCTTCCGTTATTTCAGGAGGAGACATAAATTGACTTTCTTCATCAGTTTCAGTCAATTTTTAGAATTTTTATATAATAATAGTCAAATACAAATTTAAAGCACTGACAAAATGGCTACGGCAGATTGAGAAGTTTGTTTACTAATAAATGTTTGTTGCATTGTTGCTGCCATGGATACGCATCACTTGCGCATCACAAATACAAAAATTGACAATAAATAAATAAATAAATTTTTAAAAAATAATTCTTTATTTCCTTATTTTTTATCTTGCTGGAGTAGTAAAAATAGTGTGTATAACACGTGTTGAAAGTCCTTTGTCGAACACAAACGATTGCAACCTTCGCTTCGCTCAGGCTGTAACTTTCGTTTTGGTTCGACAAAGATAGACTTTCAGCACTTGATATACAAATAACTATAACGCATCTTTATGGAGTGTTGCATAACTCATGGAAGAGAGATGGTTGGGGGTGTGTTTGGGTGGTTGTTTGTGTGTGTGTGGGTGTGTGTGTTTGAGTGATTGTGTGTGTGTGTGTGTGTGTGTGCGCGTGCGTGCGTGCGTGCGTGTGTGTGCGTGGGTGTGTGTGCGTGTGTGTCAAGGGGAACAACAATTAGATTTTGGCTAAAATTAATAAACCAGAAGTGATACTTTACTTGAAGCTCTGAACAGATTTTCGTGAAAAATATAATAGGATATATTCCAAAACTTATGAAAAAGTGTATTTAAGACTTTTATATAAAGGGAAGCAGCATATTAGATTTTGGCTAAAATTGATAAACCGGAAGTGATACTTTATTTGAAGCTCTGAACAGATTTTCGTGAAAAATAAATTGATACAATCCAAAACTTTTCAAATTTGGTATTTAAGACTTTTATATTAATGAGAACGACATACTAGATGTTTTCTAAAATTAATAAACTACTTTACAGGAAGTTAAAAACAGATTTTTTTGAAAAAATATATTAAAACAAGATTCAAAACTTCTCAAATTTGGTATTAAAAACTCGTGTATAATTTGAAACAACATTAGATTTTGATTATACCTATATGATAAACCGGAAGTGGTACTGAATTTGGAGCTCCTAACAGATTTTCGAGGAAAAACAAAATATAATCCAAAATTTAGTATTACAGACTTTTCTATTTATTGGAACAATAAATTAGATTTTGATTACAAACGATCAAGTGGAAGTGATACATTACTGAAAGCTCATTGCTATTTCAAACAACACTTTTTGCCGTAAAATGAACAGGAGACCAGGAAATTGCAAAAAATTAAAATCCCATATTAAATCCCTTTGTTCGCACATTAGCTTCAACACCCTCTATATTGATTATGTTTTATTTAGTACATCGTTTCTTGCACATTCTGTAATATGGGTGTGTCAAAAATACACTGCATATATCATAGGAATATTTATTAAAACATTAAATATGTAATATTGATGATATATCAAAAATTTAATACTAAACAAAATTTTTAATATTAATGAACAAAAGCTATTAATACAAATATAATATTGAATACTACAATTAATATTTAAAATGTCTCAATATAAGTATTCACAAATAATGAGGATATAATAACTGATACCTTAGTCTTAGTAACATCTTTCGCACCAGCTGTGGTGGTAGTCTCTACATTAAAATAAAATATATTGATATTAGAATTATTACAGTAGGTATTTTAGTATTTTATGTTCCTACCTGCCGATGTCAAATAAGGTGACGTCACATCAACTTTACCTCTTCTTCTCGTTTCTTTGAATGAATAAGAAAATATTTTCAATAGATACTTGTTAAAAGAAATAGGAAATGCGTATTGTCTTTAGAAACCAATTTCAAAGAAACTAATATTTGTGAAGAACTTAGTGTAAAATAATTGGTTGTTGGTTATATAAATTGACTATATTAGTGATACAACATTTCTGCATGTCTAGTAATTTAATATGTTCATAATTACCTGGATCTGCCGTTATGGTGCTTGAAATGTCTGGTTTTGGTGGTGTGATATTTGGCTGGTTTTCGTTAATGGTGTTTTCAGGCTTTTTCTCAGTAGTGAGATTATCTGTAGCTGGGGTAGTTAGATCGTTTTCTTCTATATTATAGATGTCAGGTGTTCTTGTAGTAGACGTCGTCAGTATTATGGTATCTTCTCCTAAATTCATATTTAAATATATTATTTAGTTTAGCAATAGTATACAGTAGTAACGGTTATGTTTCTAGTCATAAAATTAAAGCTTAAGACGTAAACACATAAACAGTGTGTTCATTGGGCATAATTAATAATTACACACGGCGGCTCTTTTATAAGTATTCTAAAAGATTTGGTCATAGGCGTGCGCACGGTGGGTGCCATGGGTGCCACGGCACTGTGCTCTTTCCACTGAGCCCATCTAGCAGGCTAAGATATTCTGAAACAGATTTTGTTTGACATTTTAATCTAGTTGTTTACAAAGTTAATTATAGTGACGTCATTTTTTACAATTTCAAGCGTGGATTAAGCCATCAAGAATATTTTGAGGAAATCCATCGAGTGTTTGGTGACAAGTCGTGTTCCTTAGGTACCGTAATGAATTTCAGCGTGGCCGACTTTCCTTAAATGACAGTTTTCGAGCTCCTAAGCCAAAAACAGCAGTTATCGAAAAGAATATTGGTTTTGTTCAGAACATGAATAAAGAGGACCGGCATGTTACTGTCAGGAATATTCAAGTAACTTTAAAGATTGGTGTGAAAGCAATTGAAACCATTTTAGACCAACATTTGATGGTATGTAAGCTTTGTTCCCGTTGGATTCCTCTCAACAGGGGCGTAAACTACGTGGGTGCACGGACGCACATGCACCCACAGAAAGTTAAATCGTGGGTGCGTAGCACCCACAATAATTTCGTTCTAACATTTTAATTATATTTCATACATTGTAAAAATGAGTTGTCAATCTTTTTAAGTTGTTTAAGAGGAAGCTAACATTATTTAATCGTGTCATGATAATGGCAGTAAAATACTACTATTAAGCCGAACAAACGGATATGTTAATAATTATAGAATATTGCGAAGAAACTTATTGGCAACCTATAAACAAATGTTACTGTAATAAAAAAATAGTTTTGGATAGATTGCTAGACGAAATTTATATTAAAAATTGCACTGTGCACTGTCACTCATATTTAATCTTTTCTGCCTAAATCGTTACAGATATCACAACTTATGCAGAGACAGAAAAAGTTTACCATTGAATCTATCATTGTCGTGACACCTAAGTTTCATTCAAACCGAGCAAAGCGTTCTGTCATTATAAGCAAATTTTTGTTTTACTAAACGGTACACTTTCGGTTTTTCGGATATTGGATCATGTTATTTTGGGCCTAGGAATCTGTGTTTAAGCCATGTCCACGTGTTTTAGAGATACCTTGTATATTAATATTAAGAGTATTATTATTTTATTTGTTTATCATAGATATTAATTTTATTTATGTTAAATGTATACATAATTTAATTTATGTATAATAAAATAAGTATGTTATGTTATTGTATTATTTGCAGTTTTAAAAACGTATAGGTACAATAGGTACCCATATTTAAAATAAAAATAGTGCACTCACAGCCAAAATAATAAGTTTACGCCTCTGCCTCATAATTTGACTCCAGTCAAAAAGACAACCGTTTGAGATGATGCAGATCTACACTAGATCGCTTTGACAATGGATCGTTTCATTTGGTGTAAAACTTCATTAGAGGTGACGAAACATATGCAGGTATATTGCTGTGATCTCGAAAAAAGCAACAGTCCGCAGTTTGGGTCTTTGAGTATGAGTCGGCTCCAACAAAAGTTATTCGCGAAAAAAGTCGAAACAAAAAGATGGTCGCCTCATTTTTTGGAATTGTTTGCCTCAAGTTCTCCAAAATGTTCGCGAAAAACGTCAACGGGGAAATATTTTCTTACATCTAGACAACTTTGAATGCCCAAAACATTGAAATAATGGGTCATTCGCCGTATAGTCCAGATCTGGCACCTAATGATTTCTTTTTTTTTCATTTAAAAATGAAATAAAGAAACAAACGCAGGAAGATTGGAGAAAATGCTTTGGAGATTGGTTTTCACGGATGCAAAAATGTATTGATTGTGGAGGGGAATGCCTTAAAAAATTAAAAATAAATGTGTTTTGCAAGTAAATTGTGTATTATTTTACTAGGCTCAGCGGAAAGAGAGCAGCTTTCGTAATAATAGTAAAATAAATGACTCCATTTACATTTATTATTTTATTTATAATAATAATTATACATATTCATTTTGGCACCCACAAAAGTAAAGTTCTCTGCACGCCTATGGATTTGGTACTTCGATTTTGTTTTGTACTTAATACACACATAAAATAAATGACACATTGTTCGTAATCATGTACTTCATATATAAATTTTTATTTTTAAATAAATGGATAAATATTAAATATGTTGATTAAGACATGTGAGCAGACAAAATTCCAAGCCGAATAAAAAAAAATGTTTTCCATTCTAAAATATTATAGTGCACATTCTTGTATTAAAATTATTAATTTAATAACAGGCCTTATGCAGTATTATAATGAACAAGTACGCTACAAAGTGTTAGGAATAATTTAAATTTGCACAAAATTAATATTTTCGAGCAACAACTTTTCCGTTAAATTTAGTATCGATCACCAAAAGATTATTTGAGCACTAAAATATAAATGAGTAATGTATTCGCTTCACCAGAATTATTTTACTAAAATACAATAGCGAATACGAAAAATAATAACTAATCTTTTTATGCATACCCAGAATTCGAGTACAGCAGCTCGAATTTTGTGTATTATATGAAGTTATATTCAGGTATAGAAACGAATTCAAAATTTGTATACTTAAATGTTTATTTTTTGGGTCTCAAATTTAGTTTAGTTAACGGCAGCTTCAAAGTATTATAAACGAAACCAAACTAATCAATGACACCCGGCCGTACAATTTTTTTAGAATTATTAGTTAGTTCTTTCTTACCTAGCTTTCGATTTGAAGGAGATTTGCCACTGGATGAAGAATCTGCAACTGCATTAAAATTATAAGATTTTGTTTTATTGTGAATAAAATATGTTGTACTTACCTGTTTGTTCATTTTCAGTACAGTTTATTGTGCTCCACTCTTCAGCTGAATCTTTGCAGAACACTTGTTCATTTGGATTATTTTTATTAATTTCTTGCCAAAGCTCTATGGTACTACACAAACTTCTAGTACAATTCCAGGGATTTTGAGCAAGTTCTAAAACTTGTAACGTTTTTAAATTCTTACTAATTTCCTCACTAATATAATACAGTTGGTTTGTACGAAGTGATAAAAAAGTTAAGTTTACATTTTTTGCAAAAAGTTTGTTTGGTATTGACATATGATTTACAGCAAAAGTAATTATTTCGATTGATGGAACATTTTCAAATAAATTTTCTGGTATATTAACAATTTTGTTATTATTTAAATATATTTTTGTGAGCTTAGTATTTGAGTCTAGCATGTTTTGTGGTATTTTTGTAAAAATATTATGTGACAAATTTAACTCATCTAAATTACATAAATCGGTGAATATTCCATCAGACAATGAGCCAATATTATTGTTTTGAATTAATAATTGTTTTAGATTTTTTAGCCCTCTGAACGAATTTTTATCAATAGTTTTAATTTTATTTCCTGATAAATCTAAGAATTTAATATGAATGAGATTTTGAAAAATTAAACTGATATTTTCTATTTTATTGTCAACCAAATAAAGGCATTCAATATTTGCGGGAAAAGAGTTTATTTCTATAACATCTATTAGATTGTTTGATAATTTTAGACTATGCAAAGTCTGTAAATAACTGAAACTATTCTCTTTAATGATTTTAATATCATTGTGAGAAATATCTAACTCATTTAACGTATCAGGGAATTTAATATCTTATAATGTTGCAATATCATTGCGATTTATATCTATTATTTGAATATTCTTGTTATTTTCAAAGAGTTTATTATTAAATGTTTTTAATTTATTTCCTTTAAGAGTTACAGTTTTCAGTTTTCGATTTTTAACAAAAATTGATTCGTCCAAATCTTGAATATTGTTGTTATCCAAATTTATTACTTCGAGGTCCACAAAACTATCGAAACTGCTTGGCAATATATCTCTCACTTTACAATTATTTAATAATAATATTTTACAATTCACTATTCCTTGAAATGTAGCACTGTCTATAAGTGGAAAATTTTGATTACTAAGATCTACTAGATCTTCACAATGTAGGACAGGCAAAAAATATAGAATCACAACACTAAATATTTTAGTAAACTTTTTCATGTTTAATAAATAGTATAATAGCACCTTAGACGCTTTAGATCAAACTAAGCAGAAAATGGTAAAGTTTCCCTTACATGCAAACATGAACTGAAGGTCACTAATTTATCATTGCTTTTTTTCTACTCTAAGATAATGGTAGCCGTAGTACAAGATTGTAGAAACTCACAAGAGGAAATAATTCGCCTGGGCGATATTGATAAGAATGCAGCGGAAACTTGAATTGTTAAGTAGTGATTGATTTTTCAAAAATATTGGTAATATATATTATATATATTATTCAAAGTGGCTGCCATCTATAACGGCTAAAGACTTTATAATCATACAATGTGAGTTGGTACATAATTATAAATATAACAACATAATATAATGCAAAAAGAGAAAAACCTATTAGTTAGCTAGGTAGTTAGCAAATTAATGAATAAGTGTTTTAACAAATACTAATATACATTTTGAGGGGCTACTGCCCACCCGTGCCCCGCTCAAATCCAGTCACTGTATTACATATTAAGCGACTGTGTTGCAACACACCAAATATTTCAGGGATTTCGGAAACTATCAGAAATACGACTTTGGTTAAATGGGTTATCTCGTGCGCCTTTGGAGGACTATCTTTCGTGTTCATTAGTTTTGCCAAAATTTCTCAACCTCTTAAACAGTAGGGGAGTTTCACGTGTCTCTTATTTTCCCATGTAGATTAATTTATAAAATTTTCAAAAATTGTGAAACTTACCTACTATATTGCCAATAACAGATAAAAAAGTTTTAAAAAATTATTGTTTATCCAGCGGCATATGATAGTATATTCTTCAATGAGCATGTAGTGTGCTATTACTCACAAGTGTTGTAAATTAGAGGTGAGCGCGGGCCGTGATTTCGTCGGGTCACGATGGGTCACGACGTGCCCCGCATGATCGTGAATATAATTTAAAATTTGCTTCGTGATTGGACGTGAGCGTGAGGCACTAAAAAATTATCGTGCGTGATCAGGCGTGATTGACATATAATCGGGCGTGAATACAAATTTTCCTTTATTTTTTCTTTAAAAAATTGTCTTAATTTCCGTCTTTTACTTTACATTCTTGTTATTATTAGGATATCCAAATATGTCATCAACAGTATCTTTTTTTTTTTTTTTGATCACACACACATATACACACACACGCACATATACACACACATATATACACACACACACATATACACACACATATATACACACACACACATATACACACATATACACACACATATATACACACACATACACACACATATATACACACACATACACACACATATATACACACACATACATATATACACACACATACATAGACACACACACACATACACACGCACACACACACACACACACACACACACACACACACACACACACACTCACACACACAGGCATCATCGTAAAAATAGTAAAATCTTATTCTAGGGACACTAAAACGTGCTCATTCATCAAAAATTCATCACCGAATTTTTAGACCAAAGACAATACCTTCCTTACCTAAAGGTGATGGAAGGTAAAAATTATAAAGAAATTAAATTTCACAAAGCAGCCAGCTATGCTATAAACATGGAAACATGTTCTACATTAAGAAAATTCTGATTGACAAATGTCAGTGTCAAAGTGCAATTTACATAATATGTTTGAGTTATAATTTTTCTGGAAATATATAGAATCTTACAAGAAACTTTCTGAATGGAATTTGTACAAAATACAAAGAACTATTGGAAATATGGAATCATTTGCAAAAAAACTATCTGTGTGGAGTTTGTACAAAATACATAAAACTGACGGAAGGTAATGTGCTGGCCACATCAGATTTTTTTATTAATAAATTGACTGAACCCAGCGATTTTGTTTCTATTATAAACCGGACAGTCACGATCCTTTCCATTATATTATTATTGTAACATGTGAGCCCCGCTGCTACGCTGAACAAGCGTCTAAGTATAGTGATAACACATCTATGGTCGGGAGTTAGTTGGTTACATGGAGAGACATATAAGCTTTGTTCGAGCAGCAGTCAGAAACTATCACGAACTATCAGAAGCATGCGCATAAGAATTTTAGCGTTGGGGCAGCGGTGAATCACAAATTCGCACTAAGAATTTGGTGTTCATGCAGCGGTTTGAAACCGTTTGTGCCGGTTTAAAACAGTCAGAAGAGTTTCAGGATTGTTTGCAAATTTTAAATCCGTACTAGCATTTCTACGTCAAATCGCGTGGGAAAACTTTTGTGACAGAATAGTCTATAATAATAATAATTTTAATGTATATTATTATCTTACCTTGTGTTGAATATTAGTATTTTAAAATTAATATACATGAAAGGTAACAATGTAAACAGATCTATTAGTACTTTGGTCGAATCATGCGTCCAAGTCGGCAATTACGTCTGCAATAAATGTATTGTTTAAAAACAGATGTAGTATAATAAAAAAAATATTTAACAATAACTGTCATGATTCGAGTCCTAATTTGACATCGTCAAACATCAAACTTTGTAATAGCTGAAGAACTGCTAGCTGGCTGCTAACGTCAATGCGTCAACAACAAGCGACAACTACCGCTGATGAAAGTAACTAGCGCGTTCGCGCAACGAAAATTTCAAACTAATTTGGAACTATCAGAGTTGGACGCATGCGCAGTACAACAGTACGTCAAACTGTCACTAATTGTCTGCTCGAACAAACCTATAGAGATTCACATAAGTGTTGGTGAAGCACAGCAGTATCGTGGTGAGCGTATGCAGTATAGTGTCAAGTAGAGGACTCGGGAAGTTACTGGTTAACTGGGATAGCTGTGGATGTGAATACTCAGTAGTGTTGAAGAGTATAAGGCGCGAGCAGACATGTGACTCGAAGGACCTTGACGTGCTTAGAATCAGCTGATTTGTGTGCGCATGTCATTTTGACAAGAACAATGTCATGTTGATAAGACCAATGTTTTGACTTATTTTGATTTTATTTGCTTGTGTAGTTTGTTAAGATACCCACCACGATTACTGACATATTGAAAACATCCATAAATTACCAATATTTAGCACAATCATTTAAATTTTCAAAAGTTAAGTTTAGAATAAACAATTATTATGTAAATAAGAACTACAGATATTAAATTAGTTGTGATAATAACAACCCATGTCGTATATTCTACATAACCTCTAAATGTATGTCTTAATAATAATTGTGTATCTTAAATTAATTAATTTTTATTACCTTTCTAAATTCACAGTGTTATTATTTAATATTATAAATTTTAAATAATACTAAAGTAGTCATTTATCCCTTGGACACAAAGGTAAAATTCTGGTTGAAATTGCATCCTAAATGAGATAAAGTGGTTTTGAAAAATCTGGTTTTCAACAGTTTTATTATTTTCTTTAATTTACTAATAATTTATTAATTATATAAAAAAACTGAAACTTTTATGTCAATTTCCATATGTTTACCTTTAAATTAATATATAATTTTGTAACAAATTATTCTTATATATCAAAATAATTAACCCTTAAACATAGGCGGATTATTCAACAATATACGATAATTTTAAAATTACTTAAAAACAAAAATACGGCGTTGTACCACCTCAAATTCTATTTTATTTCATAGATAAGGACCCTACTAATCTCCCCCATATAGCCATGTAGCTGGTAATGAAGGATTTAACTATTAGAATAAATTGTCTATTTAGATATAATATTTAGTCGTCTCATCTCTACCTATATTTTAATTAATATCTAGGGGCACTGGTAATTACCCCTACATCGAGTAATCATTGGATATTAGTTTATTATGCTACATATCACCCTTAGAAATTAAGAATTCTGTTGCGCAATACTTGGTTGAACGGTAGACCTGTACGCGCCCGTCGCCGAGTGACGCGTCGCTAACTTCACCTCGATGATCACTGGATAGTAGGAATCTCCACGGAAAAACGGTATGTCTAAGTCAGTTACGATAACTCGATAATTATCAATTAATACTACGTTACTAGGCATGTTGTTACACTTTACATTAGAAAATTACCTGTAAACTTTGTTTTGACAGCATAAATGCGATATAACCACAAAGTGAGAAATGTCTTCCTCAACTCTCAGATTTTTTTTTTATTGCCACCAGATATCAGCTACTTTGACTTTTTTTTCCTATACTAATGTTTTACCTCCGTCTTTTTATAAAACGTGGCCAAATTATGAAACCTTCGTTGAGATTGAGAGCGATGTTTTATAATCAGGCTAGTTGTTTTATAAAATGACGAACAGCCTACTTAGCCTGTATGTACAAATATTTTGAAAAATCCGATTTTTCGCGTCATTTTTACGGGTACATATCACGCCCCATACTTCTTATAACTCATACTTCTCATAAGTCATACTACGACGACAGCCGAACACGCTTCGTTTTCTATCGGAAAAATATTTGACATCCGCATTATTCAACTAAAATTTTATGCAAGGTGACAGATCTTCAACCTTAAATATAAAATTAACAATATGATGATACGGATATGATGTGATATGTAGTTTTATTGAGATTTTAACAATATTTTAAGAATAATAGAATAAAGAATATATTATACTAATAATAATCACAATAAACAGTTAAATAACAAATATTTGAATATCATCTGGTTAAGTAATCAGCTGATGGATGTTGTCGTGGTAGCATTTAATTTTCAACAGCAAAATTTTTCTAAGAACAGTACGTTAATTTATTTATATACTTATGCAGTGCACAGCACCTGTGTGAAAACAGCAACGGCAACGGTCAAAAGGGTGCAGCAACGAGTAAACGAACGCGCACCGTTACACAAAGTCGTGCGCAATATCACTAAACGAGCAACCTGCCAGCAACGGAAACTAGTATTGATAATACGTGTAGTACTGAAGACAAAATAATTTGTTATTTAAACGTGTGTATTGCATTGATTTTTGAAATTTTTTATAAACAATAGTCTCAATTACATAACATGTTATACGTTACGAGGCGCAGGGGTAGAATTTTTGTAGGGAATTAGGTAGGTATAGTACAATTCAGAATTTTAATAAATATTTTTTTCATTAATTAGAACTTGCTCCCAATTCAAATTTCCACAGTTTAATTGGATGGGTGTCTGTTTGCTATATTACCCAACCGCTAAGTGTTACGCGCCGTAGGGGTTGATTTATAAGCCATTAACTACAGACATACCTTCCGCGGTAAATAAATATTTTTTTTCCTTAATTAGTACTTGCTCCCATATCAAATTTCCACAATATAATTGGAAGGGTGTCTGTTTGCTATATTACCCAACCACTAAGTGTTACGAACCGTAGGGGTTGATTTATAAGCCATTAACTGCAGACATACCTTCCGCGGTATTAAAATTTTTTTTTCCTTAATTAGTACTTGCTCCCATATCAAATTTATACAATATAATTGGAAGGGTGTTTGTTTGCTATATTACCCAACCGCTAAGTGTTACGCGCCGTAGGGGTTGATTTATAAGCCATTAACTGCAGACATACCTTCCGCGGTAAATATATTTTTTTTTCATTAATTAATACTTGCTCCCATATCAAATTTAAACAATATAATTGGAAGGGTGTCTGTTTGCTATATTACCCAACCGCTAAGTGTTACGCGCCGTAGGGGTTGATTTATAAGCCATTAACTGCAGACATACCTTCCGCGGTATTAAATTTTTTTTTTCCTTAATTAGTACTTGCTCCCATATCAAATTTATACAATATAATTGGAAGGGTGTCTGTTTGCTATATTACCCAACCACTAAGTGTTACGAACCGTAGGGGTTGATTTATAAGCCATTAACTGCAGACATACCTTCCGCGGTATTAAAATTTTTTTTTCCTTAATTAGTACTTGCTCCCATATCAAATTTATACAATATAATTGGAAGGGTGTCTGTTTGCTATATTACCCAACCGCTAAGTGTTACGCGCCGTAGGGGTTGATTTATAAGCCATTAACTGCAGACATACCTTCCGCGGTAAATAATTGTTTTTTTTTTTTTCATTAATTAATACTTGCTCCCATATCAAATTTAAAAAATATAATTGGAAGGGAGTCTGTTTGCTATATTACCCAACCGCTAAGTGTTACGCGCCGTAGGGGTTGATTTATAAGCCATTAACTGCAGACATACCTTCCGCGGTAAATAAATATTTTTTTCCTTAATTAGTACTTGCTCCCATATCAAATTTCCACAATATAATTGGAAGGGTGTCTGTTTACTATATTACCCAACCGCAAAGTGTTACGCGCCGTAGAGGTTGATTTATGAGCCATTAACTACAGGCATACCTTCCGCGGTAAATAATTTTTTTTTTCCATAATTAGTACTTGCTCCCATATCAAATTTCCACAATATAATTGGAAGGGTGTCTGTTTGCTATATTACCCAACCGCTAAGTGTTACGCGCCGTAGGGGTTGATTTATAAGCCCTTAACTGCAGACATACCTTCCGCGGTAAATAATTTTTTTTTTCATTAATTAATACTTGCTCCCATATCAAATTAATACAATATAATTGGAAGGGTGTCTGTTTGCTATATTACCCAACCGCTAAGTGTTGCGCGCCGTAGGGGTTGATTTATAAGCCCTTAACTGCAGACATACCTTCCGCGGTAAATAATTTTTTTTTTCATTAATTAATACTTGCTCCCATATCAAATTTCTACAATATAATTGGAAGGGTGTCTGTTTGCTATATTAACCAACCGCTAAGTGTTACGCGCCGTAGGGGTTGATTTATAAGCCATTAACTGCAGACACCTTCCGCGGTAAATAATTTTTTTTTTCATTAATTTATACTTGCTCCCATTTCAAATTTATACAATATAATTGGAAGGGTGTCTGTTTGCTATATTACCCAACCGCTAAGTGTTACGCGCCGTAGGGGTTGATTTATAAGCCATTAACTGCAGACATACCTTCCGCGGTAAATAATTTATTTTTTCATTAATTAATACTTGCTCCCATATCAGATTTCTACAATATAATTGGAAGGGTGTCTGTTTGCTATATTACCCAACCGCTAAGAGTTACGCGCCGTAGGTGTTGATTTATAAGCCATTAACTGTAGACATACCTTCCGCGGTAAATAATTTTTTTTTCATTATTTAATACTTGCTCCCATATCAACTTTATACAATATAATTGGAAGGGTGTCTGTTTGCTATACTACCCAACCGCTAAGTGTTACGCGCCGTAGGGGTTGATTTATAAGCCATTAACTGCAGACATACCTTCCGCGGTAAATAATTTTTTTTTTCATTAAATAATACTTGCTCCCATATCAAATTTATACAATATAATTGGAAGGGTGTCTGTTTGCTATACTACCCAACCGCTAAGTGTTACGCGCCGTAGGGGTTGATTTATAAGCCATTAACTGCAGACATACCTTCCGCGGTAAATAATTTTTTTTTCATTAATTAATACTTGCTCCCATATCAAATTTATACAATATAATTGGAAGGGTGTCTGTTTGCTATATTACCCAACCGGTAAGTGTTACGCGCCGTAGGGGTTGATTTATAAGCCATTAACTGCAGACATACCTTCCGCGGTAAATAATTTTTTTTTCATTAATTAATACTTGCTCCCATATTAAATTTATACAATATAATTGGTTGGGTAATATAGCAAACAGACACCCTTCCAATTATATTGTAGAAATTTGATATGGGAGCAAGTACTAATTAAGGAAAATAAATATTTATTTACCGCGGAAGGTATGTCTGCAGTTAATGGCTTATAAACCAACCCCTACGGTTCGTAACACTTAGTGGTTGGGTAATATAGCAAACAGACACCCTTTCAATTATATTGTAGAAATTTGAAATGGGAGCAAGTACTAATTAAGGAAAAAAAAATTAATACCGCGGAAGGTATGTCTGCAGTTAATGGCATATAAATCAACCCCTACGGCGCGTAACACTTAGCGGTTGGGCAATATAGCAAACAGACACCCTTCCAATTATATTGTAGAAATTTGATATGGGAGCAAGTACTAATTAAGGAAAAAAAATATTTATTTACCGCGGAAGTTATGTCTGCAGTTAATGGTTTATAAATCAACCCCTACGGCGCGTAACACTTAGCGGTTGGGTAATATAGCAAACAGACACCCTTCCAATTATATTGTATAAATTTGATATGGCAGCAAGTACTAATTAATGAAAAAAAAATTATTTACCGCGGAAGGTATGTCTGCAGTTAATGGCTTATAAATCAACCCCTACGGCGCGTAACACTTAGCGGTTGGGTAATATAGCAAACAGACACCCTTCCAATTATATTGTAGAAATTTGATATGGGAGCAAGTACTAATTAAGGAAAATAAATATTTATTTACCGCGGAAGGTATGTCTGTATTTAATGGCTTATAAATCAACCCCTACGGCGCGTAACACTTAGCGGTTGGGTAATATAGCAAACAGACACCCTTCCAATTATATTGTATAAATTTGATATGGGAGCAAGTATTAATTAATAAAAAAAAAAATATTTACCGCGGAAGGTATGTCTGCAGTTAATGGCCTATAAATCAACCCCTACGGCGCGTAACACTTAGCGGTTGCGTAATATAGCAAACAGACACCCTTCCAATTATATTGTATAAATTTGATATGGGAGCAAGTATTAATTAATGAAAAAAAAATATATTTACCGCGGAAGGTATGTCTGCAGTTAATGGCTTATAAATCAACCCCTACGGCGCGTAACACTTAGCGGTTGGGTAATATAACAAACAAACACCCTTCCAATTATATTGTAGAAATTTGATATGGGAGCAAGTACTAATTAAGGAAAATAAATATTTATTTACCGCGGAAGGTATGTCTGTATTTAATGGCTTATAAATCAACCCCTACGGCGCGTAACACTTAGCGGTTGGGTAATATAGCAAACAGACACCCTTCCAATTATATTGTAGAAATTTGATATGGGAGCAAGTACTAATTAAGGAAAATAAATATTTATTTACCGCGGAAGGTATGTCTGTATTTAATGGCCTATAAATCAACCCCTACGGCGCGTAACACTTAGCGGTTGCGTACTATAGCAAACAGACACCCTTCCAATTATATTGTAGAAACTTGACAAGGGAGCAAGTACTAATTAATGAAAAAAATATATATTTACCGCGGAAGGTATGTCTGCAGTTAATGGCTTATAAATCAACCCCTACGGCGCGTAACACTTACTGGTTGGGTAATATAACAAACAGACACCCTTCCAATTATACTGTGGAAATTTGAATTGGGAGCAATTTCTAATTAATGAAAAAAAATATTTATTAAAATTCTGAATTGTACTATACCTACCTAATTCCCTACAAAAATTCTACCCCTGCGCCTCGTAACGTATAACATGTTATGTAATTGAGACTATTGTTTATATTTATTTCAAAAATCAAAGCAATACACACGTTTAAATAACAAATTATTTTGTCTTCAGTACTACACGTATTATCAATACTAGTTTCCGTTGCTGGCAGGTTGCTCGTTTAGTGATATTGCGCACGACTTTGTGTTACGGTGCGCGTTCGTTTACTCGTTGCTGCACCCTTTTGACCGTTGCCGTTGCTGTTTTCACACAGGTGTGCACAGCTATAGGTATTACAAATATTTGCCTACCTTACCATTTTATTAATTGTTAAATACTATATTACATCTTCATTCAATTCCAAAAGTATTTAAAATGT
Organism: Harpalus rubripes; assembly: GCA_963082715.1. Classification (NCBI taxonomy): domain Eukaryota; kingdom Metazoa; phylum Arthropoda; class Insecta; order Coleoptera; family Carabidae; genus Harpalus; species Harpalus rubripes. The sequence goes on from OY720455.1 coordinate 20,303,278, forward strand.
AATAATATTTTTTTAAGTATCTGACATATTGCTATATAAATTTCTTTTAAGAAACTAGAGAGACATCTATTCTCGTAATGTTGAACCTATCTTTCTACTGCATATGTATTTTTTCCGAGTGTATATCGAACTTTGCCGAGAGGACCCGAGATGAGTAATGCTCCCATTTTTACCGAGTTGGCGGTTGTCCCCGAGGGGCCTCAAGGTCAAAAACGTATTTTTCATTAAGACCCCTAAATATACAACATGTCCAAAAATTAAAAATACCCGACATTTTGTGGAATAAACCATTATTTTTCTACCCAATGACTGGACTAATATGCTATTATGTGCACTTATGCCGTTATGATTAATTATTATTATTAGTACATATTATACCTACAACATTACGACTATAATACATTTGTTTTTCCTTAAATTTAAGTACCTACTTAAATTAATCTATTTTAATATTACAATTATAAAAATAAATAACTAGGTCAAGGATGGAAGGGAGGTTTTTTTTTATAAAAAAAGAAAAAACCCGAAGTCTTGTTCACACTGTTCTTTAATGAAACCTGGACTGGTTTCGGTTACTTTGTAATCAACCTCAGCACCGGTTTTGAACTTATAAACTACAGAAGTATCACACACAAAATCTTTACAGAACTTTCTAAAAAAATATTTCTATTAAATTTTTAAATCTGTGTCTGCGCTCAGTAGCTTGTCAATGAAAGAATGAATGATTTTTGGTTCGATATACAGTTTCCCTCGCCTAGCTAGTGTGTGATACAGAATTGTAAAATGTAAGGAGTAGAAATCACCTGAAAATGGTAAAATTCCATAGCAAAAGTGGAAAATATGTGGTAGTATAAATACAAATTTCACATAGCACCCTAGAAGGTCATCCGGCTGACCATAAAATTTTATTATCTCTTCTTCAACAAAGTACGAACCGGCAGTTTTCAATTATTTAAAATTATAAATTGTCGAAAATTCGTAAAATATGTACTTATTTTATTTTGCATATGCATTATTCGATTTTCTTAAAACTATGCAAGCATGCACTTAATATGCATTTTGCATATTTTTCGAGCGCTACTCTATCCGTTTTAACTACAGAGTGGTGTGAAAATAGGAGCAGTCTCATCTTGTTGTTTAATCGCATAATATTAACCAATCAAAAAAACAAGATCAAACTGCTCCTATATTGGCACTACTCTATAGTTAAAACGGATAGCGTTTAATTATTATTGAGTTATTGGAAGATTGAAGACAAGCAACAAATTTGTAGGTATCATGACCGATGAAGAATATCAGAAGAAAATACGAGAACTTCACAGATATCTCCCATTTTTGGAACACATTATCAAACGACTTGAAAGTGAGAAAGGGAAATTTAGAGATACCCAGATATCAAAATTACAATCGATAATTGAAATTTTGAAAAATGCAGAGGAGAAAAAGTAAGTAGTATTATAGCTGATAGTATATTATAGTAACCTATATAAATAAACATGATTATATTTTTTTCAGTCTCCGGCTACAAGTGTTGCTGAAGTGCGAAGAGGTCATTTTAAAATTTTGTGAAAAGGTAATGTATAAATCTTAATATAGGCTGATAAGAAAACTAATGGAAAAATCAATATGATGCGATATACAATTCAGTTTAGTTTTAATATACACCAACCATGTTCTAATTTATTACAGTGGAGGACCATACTTTGATTTAAATCTTTGCGTTTCAATATGATTGATGGGTGTTATACCCAGGCGATATTCTTTTCCTATTACTGAGTGTATTCAAGTCGACACTTGGGATATTCTGCACATCTTTGAGATAAACTACTGTTCTAATTAAAGAGCCCGAGAGTTATATGTTTGATATGCATGAGATGATTTACATACTAGTTGGCCAGTAGATAGGATAACCATCCGACTATAATATGCATTATATCAACTCATCTGCAACAAATACTCGTATATTCAGTTTAAAATTTACTGGTTCATATGCCGAAGAGGTATTTTTCATGAACAACCTAGTACATGATTCTAAAAATTTGAGAACAGTTGTTATAAAATGCTTGAATGAACTATTTATAATAAATAACACAGTGCAAGAGATAACGTTGTTACGGTTCTGCAAAGCAATAAATGAAACAGTAACAACATATGAGAAGCTTTTGGCAATAACAAACCATAGTTGCAAATCAAACGGTTTGAATTTTTCTGTCATTGAAATACTGTGAAACTGTAAGTCCGGTTGCAGAAACGTTAAGGTGGTTGTCTACTAGTCTTCAACCATCAAAGGTTTTGCAAGAGTAAAGGGAGAAGCATGCAGTGGGCAGTACCGTACACGGTTCCCCTCTTCTAAAATTATAACCCTAGTCTCGTATGTACCGTCAGATATAAAAGTATATGTATAATATTTAAGTTTTATTTTCACTACCACAGTTGTGGCGAATAATAATTGTGCTATGCTATGAAATAAAGGTGGTAGAACGGGGCTGCTTGAGGAACGTGCCTCAAATGCTACTATAATCGAAACAAAAATAAATGTACACTCGTACCACTCGCATGTCATTAAAAATAGACATTTTTATTATTATTATTATTATTATTATTATTATTATTATTATTATTATTATTATTATTATTATTATTATATTGATATTCATATTGCAATTTTCTAAAAAATCTGATGTGGCCAATAGCAATGAGCTTTAAGTAAAGTATCACTTCCAGTTTGTTGTTCCAATAAATAGAAAAGTCTGTAATACCAAATTTTAGATTATATTTTATTATGTTTTTCCTCGAAAATTTGTTGAGAGCTCCAAATTAAGTACCACTTCCAGTTATCATATAGGTATAGTCAAAATTAGGGCTGTCAATATCCGTAAAAATACCAATCCGGATATCCGGATAAGTGGGTAACCGGTATCCGAAAAAAACGGTATCCGGTTTGTAATACGGATAAACCGGTATCCGGATAACCGAATATCCGGATAAACCGGTATCCGAATAATTCCGGAAAACCGGTAATGGATATATCCGGAAAACCGAGAACAGAAATTCATATAAGCCATATTGTTAAAAGGTAAAAACCAAATAACCCTAGGTATTAGGACCTTACAATATAAGTTACAACTTACAAATATTAACTATATGCATACCTATTACTTATACGTAATTTTGTAGATCAACAAGAACAAAGGTAATCATTGGAAAAAATATAAGTAATAACATGATTTTATTTAGTGCCTACTTAAGTATTTAATTTACGTATTTATATTACAGTTCATTGAATAGGTTGGCTAAAATATGTATTACAGGGTGCCCGTTTTTCGAGTCTAACCATTGGGATCTCTGAAACTGTAAAAGATACGAAGTCGGTTAAATTGGGGAAAGTTGTCGCATTGGTAGACCACTTTAATGATGTGTTTTTCCGAAAAAATACATAGGTGACTAGATAAAGCGAAAAATCAAATTTTGGCCGATTTAGTTTTTCACTTATAACCTTTTTTTTTAAATTATTACAAGTTTCTAATTTGCACATTCTACAGGCACTTTTTTACGCAGAAAACATACACCAACTAAAAATTAGTAATCATTATTATAAATTATAACCACATAGAATAATTCAGATATACGGTTATCCTGTTTTCCGGATTGAAAAATCAGGATATTCAGTTATCCGATTTTCAGGATTGAAAAATCCGAAAAATCCATATACTCGGTTATCCGGATTGAAATATCCGGATACTGGGTTATCCGGATTGAAAAATCCGGATATCCGGTTTATCCGGATAGAGAAAAAACGGATATTTTAAAAATAAAAATCCGAATATCCGGATATCCGGATTTCATTGACAGCCCTAGTCAAAATCTAATGTTTCAAATTATACACGAGTTTTAAATATTAAATTTGAGAAGTTTTGAATCACGTTTTAATATTTTTTTTCAAAGCTTCCTGTAAAGTAGTACTTCCGGTTTATCAATTTTAGAAAACATCTAAAATGCCGTTCTCATTATTATAAAAGTCTTAAATACCAAATTTTTGGATTGTTTCAATTTGTTTTTCACGAAAATCTGTTCAGAGCTTCAAATAAAGTATCACTTCCGGTTTATCAATTTTAGCCAAAATCTAATATGTTGCTTTTATATAAAATAAAAGTCTTAAATACTAAATACATGGGGATTGAAATTATGTTCTCAGTGTTATGAACTGAGTTTGAATTTCGCGCCTAAGTTTGCCCGTTGCACTTTTCTGGTCTATTATTTTTGAATATACGAGCTCAAGCCCATAATATTTTGGCCGGTTTCCATTTTCAATAAACAAATTATAAAACCTACGCAAATATTGATAAATTTCTATAAATTTCTTTCGACTCGTTTAAAAAAAAGATTTTTCCGCCATTTAATATTGGGTTACATCGCTTTTATTATTAATACCAGCTTTAATTCTAGTAGGCACATGAATTGTAATATGATTCCTTTTACCTCCCGTTATACCGTTAGGTAAGGGAGGTAATGTTTTCGATCCAAAAATTCGATGGTGAGTTTTCAGTGAATAAGCACGAATTAGGGTCCCCAAAACACGTTTTTACTATTTTTACAATGAGGTCTGTGTAGGTGGATGTCTGTGGGGGAACAACATAATAAATTTTAGCCAAAATGATACTTTACTTGAAGCTCTGAACGGATTTTCGTGTGAAATATATTATGTCATAAACCAAAACTTTTAAATTTTAGTATTTAAGATTTTTATATTAATGAGAACGTCATATTAAATTTTTGCTAAAATTGATAAACCGGAACTGGTACTTTACTGGAAGCTCTAAATAGATTTTCTTGAAAAAATATATTAAAATATTGTAACGTGGAACGCCCGTCGTCGCTGCCTCTGTCGCAGCCGCGGCGCCGTCGCCGCAGCAATGTGCGAGTGTCTATTTATAGCGATGACGCAATTGCACTAGCAGCCGGGCTACATAGGCAAACAGGTCGTGACGTGTTTAATTATTTGCGGTCGCCTGAACCTTTTGTGTTCATTGTTATTGTGCGGTCGAACATTCTAGAGCTTTTCTAGAAGGTAATGACAGCTATATAAAAGGGACGCAGCTATGATCGGGGGTTAACTTACATAGGGGCCTATTCTGTATCTCAGTGGTTAATATTTAACCACTGGTTATTTTTTTTAACCAATCAAGTATGTTGACGTATAACAAAAATAGGGATTTTTAGTTGTCAAATCAATAACTATTGAATAAAAATTTTAACCAGTGGTCAAAAATTAACAACCAAGTTACAGAATAGGGCCCATAGTTAGCTAAGTTAGTGACATACAGAGTTATAGAGACACATCGAGTGTTAGAGAGTAAAGTGTTAGTGAAAGGCACAGCAGTATCGTAGAGAGCGTATGCATTTGGAGTCGAATAGGTACTCGGGAAGTTACTGATATATTGGGATAGCTGTGTATGTGAATACTCGGTAGTGTTGACGAGTATTGGGAAGCTATAGTGTGCAAGGACAGTAACGGCGAGTCGGGAAGTTACTGGTATACCGGAATAGCTGTTAAAGAGAATACTCGGTAGTATTGAAGAGTATTGGGAAGGTAAATATACGGGGACAGTAACGGCAAGTGGAAGTGAATAATCGGCAGTGGTGTTGAAGAATTGTGGCATACGGACAGTCGGTGATACTGAGGCTGTGGAAGTTAGACAGAGAGTTACATAAATAGACAGATAGTGTTGTGAAAGAGGTGACTTCTGTCCGAGCAGTTGAATATACAGACGCTGTTGAGTCAGTTGGGTATATAGACGCTGTGGAGGTCGGTAGGCGGACAGTTGAACGTGATATAAGTGTATATTGATACAAATATAGTGATATAAACATCCCGTAAACAGAATACAATAGTCTGCAACACACCGGCAATCTAAGGTTGGAACGAGTAGTGAAATAAATAATTTGTAATATTGTGAAAATAAATAGTAGTGTTAATTGGTTAAATAAATATGTTAGTGTTATCTAGTTAATTATAGTTTTAGTCATAATTAGTTTTTAATAATTGTTTGCTATTAGTAATAGTAACTTTTATTATAGTTTAATAAACACTTAATTTTAATTAAAAATAATTGCCTAATATTTACACCACCCAAATAAATAAAAACGTTACAATATAATCTAAAACTTGATATTTAAAACTCGTATATAATTTGAAACAACATATTAGATTATGACAAAATATGATAAACCGGAATTTGTATTTGCATAATTTTCATTTTCATATTGCAGAGTTAATGAATATAAAATAATGGTACTTCTTAAGTATTAGTACGGTTAGTTTTTTATTATTTTCAATACGACCTGCAACTTTTTGTGTGATTGGACAATTTCTTTGTTAAAATCACATGCTCATTATTGTAGTCAAGCATTTCTTTGTTACAATTAAAAACCTTTAAAAAAGCCTACTTTGCCGAATAGGAAATACGCCACTGAATATACTATTTAATTGTTTTCCTAAAATACAAAAATAAAAGGCCCTGGATGAATATCTTTTTCTCAATGTTGCCAGTTTCATTCTTCAACTTCTTCCAAGAGTATGGTATATCACACTTTTTACATTATAATTACACAAATCAGAAATTGTTTATTATAGAAATATTTTATTTAAAATAAATACCACAGAAAAAATATTAAATTTCGACACTTTCTTTTGCACCTAAGTACAAACCACCTTTTTGCTCTGTTTCTTAGCCATGGTTATACTTTATAAATATATTTTCACAACACAAAATTAAATTTTGAAATACTTCTACTTTTACTATTGACTGTATTGGGGTGGAGCTAAGTTAGTTTATCGTAGATGTCAGGAGGAGTTGTACATTTAGTTTTTCCATTTAAGTTGCAATAAATATAGCGATATTTATATAAAAATTATATATCCTGAAAGAAATAGTACATTAAAACACAAGTATCATAAGGCAATCTGTTAACGTACGAGTCCAAGTTTGGAAAACGAGCCGCCAGGCGAGTTTTACAAAGGACGAGTGCGTCAACAAACCTTATGATACATGTTTTTTATACTACTTTTTTCTATTGAGGTAATTTTACAATTAGATTTAAAAAAAGGAGTTGTCAAAAATATGAGTTGGTGTTTTTTTATCAGTTATGTTGGTAGCGTTTCCCGCTAAAAATTGAAATTTCACATTTTGACAGTTTGTGTATCTTGTGATTTTGTCTGATTGTTTACATTAAAACATTGTATCAAGCATTATACAATTATGAAAGAGGAAAACCAATATATACAATGAACTCCAAGGCTATTAATGAACCATCCTGATTTGACATATCGGTGTTTCGTGTTGATTATTATCATAAATAAAACTTGAATATGGGATTGAAGGACGTTACGTGGACCATCAAGCCTTTTTAATGAGAAAACAAATAAAACTTTAAATGAAATACTTTAATGAACAATTTATTGCTCTAGACTTTTACTTTCCACCATTTTTACAACACTCACTGCTCAGTTGCACAGATAACGGCAACAGCTTTTCTTAAAATTTTTAATACAAAAAATATATGGCATATATTCGATAGTTCGCCACAACGTGGAACTGCAAATCATGGATTAAAACGTCAACTTTTCATATTTGTTTGCTAGTAGCCGCCACAAATTGAGTAGACAGTTTTAACATTTTCAAGTAACGTGCATCATACATTTCATAACCTGCCTGGAGTAACAATACATTAGATTCAAAATTGCATTACCATAAATTTAAATTGTAATAAATAAAACTTACCGTTAAATTATTTTGACAAAGTAAACCTGAGCGCATTGTTTCTTGTTTCATAATTTTTTTGTTGAAATTTTAACTTCACAGATTCTTATTCTTTCTTAACTAACACAGCTATAGCTATAAATTTATTTTCTTTCTAGCCCTATCACCTAGTGAAAGGATAAAAATCCACAATTAGAAGTAATATTTCAACACAAATAATTTACCATTTTAACGTTATCTGTCAGTTATGAAAGCATGACTACCACCTCTACAACATGAAAGGCGCCAAAAACAGTACGTTTATAGATTTTCTAAACGTCGTGTTTTCAGTGATAAACAGTGCTTTTATAGAAACATAAGAACACCGAAATATCAAAAATTAATTTCTTTAACTATGTTTAATAACAGTTTTTTAAAATTAGACTTTAATAATAGTGAAAAAATATCTTCAATATAGGCATATTTTAGCTGCATATAAATAATAGGGTATTTGACAATTTTTGGGAAAGTGTTTTATACATGCAGAATTATTATTACATATTTTGTAATCGTTTATACAATTAAAATGAGGTTTTAAAAATTTTATTTTAAATTTTCCGCTAGAACACCCTTCACGCTTATGACGTCACGATCTAGTAGTTTAGTAAATACTTTGTAAAAATAAGAAGTTCTTTAGAATTTATCAGTATTTTCTTTTCTCTACGCACCACTTATAATTTTTAGAATCCTTTTTTTGATGGACAATGCAGATAAACACTAAAGAACTTTTTATTTATTAAACTACTAGATCGTGACGTCATGGGAGACAAGAGCGTTTTAGCGGGAAATTTGAAACAAAATTTTTGAAAGTCTATTTTAAATGTATTAACGATTAAAAAAATATATAATAATTTTGCATGTATAATTAGGTGTATATGCGCAATTTAAAACACTTTCCCAAAATTTGTCACCCTATTAACACATCATTAAAAACATTAGAGAAAGGAAAAGGAGAACTTAAACTATCCGATAACATTTAATTTTTTATGAAACGTTAAGTTTCAAGTAAATTTTAATAGGAAAACGAAGCACCCTTTCTATCTATTCTAAATGCTAGTAGTCAACCGCTCTAATCAACGCATTGTTCGGTTAACAGTTCATCAAAACGAACTAATGCAACGCGATTTTTTGACAGCAATAATTTAAATGTTTTAAGAACAAGGAAACTGATTCGAATTTGTTCGTTTTGAATAACCGCTAACCGAACAATGCGTTGAGAACGTTTCTGCAAACCGGCAGGGCATAATCTTACTGCAATATCATTTGTAATTTGTTTGCTGACGCGAAATCTTCTTCAGAATACTAGGGTATGGTCAGTTCAACATAAAAGTCAAAATTTTCATTGGACATTCTTATCCGAATCCGTCATCTATTATTAAGTGAATTTTAATATTATAGGTATCTTATTATTTTGCAATATAATCACCTAAAATATTTAAAAATAATAAATAATAAAGCCGCATTCACAGCCCTAAATTTGGTGAAATTTGTTGAAATTCGTGGAGTTTGTCTTATGGCAACGTGTACTTGCGTTCACAGCGTTGAAATTTGGTGTACACGAATTATAATTTGTAGAAAAGTTTGCAAGCTCCAAACTTTTGCGGCTAATTTAGGGTGCGCTCTACTAATTGTATAAAATATATTTAATTTGAATGAACTCGTTTTGTTGACGTTTGGGTAATTTGAATGGATTTCATTGTTTTACTTTGTTATTGATTTATTTTCTTTATTATATGTTCAAATCTGCTTTTTCAGTAAAGTACAAAACAGAATATGGAACTTGATAATGAAAATTAAGATAAATAATTTACGAGCAATTATTTTAAAGACAACAACTTTTGTTACTTTTGTTTTGGTGAAATAGTGAAATGTTGAGTAAACTACTAGGTGGGAAATAAATAATACACATTTGGATTCAGGAAGACAGTATTTCTTTTTTAGAAATTATATTATTGATGGAAAATCTGTCAACGTCTATATTTTATGTTTTTAGCGTAGAACACTTTTCTTATAAAGTCATAACCAAAGTTGTTGTGGTTATTTCAATGTTTTTAATTTGATGTTTGTTGTATTATTATCTAAAAGAAGTAGTGCAAAGGTCCAAATAATGTATTTATTACATGTATTTAAAATAGAACTGTCTATGCGTATGTGTAATTATAACCAAAAAATAAAATAACTTTTACAATAATTTTATATGACAATCTAATAATGGGTAGAAATCGTAAGGAAGGGATTGCTATTTTATTGATACGTTTTTTAATAATTTTTAACGAGTTAAATGAATGCATTTACAAACAAATGATTAATTTTCAGAAACGTTTATTTTTTTTGCTAGTTGGTATTACAGCACAAATTTCGAGCTATGAACAGTCAAACTAATTTCTTCAAATTTCAGTGCTACAAATTTCGCCGAATTTCGGCTGTGAATGCGGCTTAAGGTATTTTTAATATATCAAACAGCAATTTCACATATAAACTATTTTTCGTAAACAAACTCGAACATGCAGAAATATTAAAACATCTGAAAAATATAAATGCGCATGTTTCAAGCTAAAAATTTCCTACCGAATTTCTAAAAGAAAAAAATATATAGACTAAAATTTGAGAATTGCATATTTAAATATTTGAACAAACACTATAATATATTAATATAACATCATTCTATTCATTTTTGTCAATATAATTTTCATTTGGTCTGAATTTATCCACGCGACACAGCATCTGTAAAGATATGATTTTCATATTATACGCTACAAGTTTGTTTAACTATATAAACACACTCGAAACATTGAATATATTGCAGAATATTCTTTTGTTCTTTAATTTCGTAAGTTAATAATGTTTTACCGACATGTTTACTTTCTTAAATTTCAGGTTATCTTTAAAGGTCACTTTGATGTGTGAAAATCAAAATGGCCGTTGATGAACCTATAGCTACTAGATAAATTACAGCTGACTCGTCCACCATTTTCGAGCCTCTTAAAGCATTCGTATCAGCGTTAAAGTATTATTAATCATAGAAGATATCCATTATGACGGGTTGTTCTACTCCAAATTGTGCAAATCATTTGATAAATAGTTTTAATTTTTACAGGTTTTTATGCAATACAAACATTTTTCTCTAACTTCAAAAATCTTAACGAACCGTTTTTTTTATTGTATTATTATTATTATTAATATTATTATTATTATTATTATTATTATTATTATTATTATTATTATTTTAAATAAATATAATATGGCAAATAGTTACTATATAAACTTGTAAGAAATGCACTTTTATTTCACAATTTACTGCTTTCATTTTGGCACCAATATGGCGGACGAGTTAGCTATGTATTATCTAGTAGCTGAAGATGAACCTCTTACGTCACTGGGCGAGGAACGAAGCGGGGAAAATCAGCTGGTTTTTGAACAGTCATTTTTAAATGCAAAAAATAGGGTCTATTATTTTTCATTACTCTATCGATTTAAGTTAAAAATGAAGAATCGTGCGTGACTTCATTGGCGCTTTTTTTTAAACATATTTTATTGTAAAACAGACTCCTACAGAGTATAATGTATAGTCAGAGCTGGGCAATACTTGCAAGAAAAGTAGTTTATTCGGCTTACAAGTAATTTAAGTACTGTACATGAAGTACTTTCTATTTATAGTACTGTACTTGGTAAAGTAAGTCTATTCACATGTACTTGGTACTTAATACTTAGAAAAATACTTGAAGTACAGTGAAAAGTACTTGAAGTATTTTTAAATACGTGCAGTACTTTAAATGTACTTGAAGTATTTTAAATGTTCTTGAATTATTTTAAATGTGCTTGAAGTGCGATGAATAATTTAAAAGTTAACAATGTTATGAGAATAGTTTTCTGTCAGTGTTTCTTTTGCAGTGGAGTGGTGGTATTCCTGTAGTAAATATATAAGTAAAGATATATTTGCAATTTTTTGGCATAAATAAATTAATTCTAATCTGCATACTGCATATACATAAAATGTTTATATGACGTAACTACAATGCTGGGACTTTGACGTTTCGCCTGGCGATCGCATGACGTAAAAATTACGTCATTGTAACGTCTCGGTACAGCTTCTCGTATCGCTTGTCGATCATATGACGTCAATTTTACGTCATGCGATTGCTAGGTGATACGGCAGTTCCAGCGAGGAACTCTTGTTTTAAATAACCCAATAAATATCGCATATTGAAATTTTTGTCAATAATCACCTTTTAAGGTCCATATAATCAGAAAAGTATCGATTATCTGAAAAAGTACTTGCACTCAAATTTATAAGTACTTTTTCAAATACTTGGTACTTTCAAGTCCTTTAGAAACATTAAGATACTTGTACTTCAAGTACTAATATCCGGTTCTTTGCCCAGCTCTGTGTATAGTAGCCAGAGTTATAAATTTGTGACTCTGCGAACGCCTGTATAGTTGGAAGAAGCGATCTATGAAATTTAGAATCTGCCAGTTGGCCATTATAAAGTTTTATGGTACTTGTGGTTAGGGTTCCTGAGCCAGGTAGATTTTTCTGTCCTGGACCGTACCCGAAATTTGCGTTCAAGATGTTTCCTAAATATGTACTTTTAAATCTGTATTAAAATAGTAATACGTTTAAATGTACTAACATCAATTTGTAATTTGAAAAGATATTAAAATATTATCAGACGTTCCCTAATTAATTATATACTTTAAATCTGTATTTAAATAATAATACTTTTTTAAATATACTTCCTTTAACATCAAATTATAAATTGAAAAGAGGTTATTTTTTAGGGATTACAGTAAATTCAAAGGTAATTTCTAAATACAAACAGTTTTTGGAAATTTTCTTTTGAGGTAAGAGTCATCAAAACGAAACGTCGTTTCTGTGCTTGTTTCAGTAGTGTTTGTATAAAATTGTGAATATATAGAGACCTTGATATTTTGTTTTATTGTCTTATTTATTATATAGTTTCAATTTACAAAATTTATACAAAAATTCAGTATGATTTTTTTTAATACGGCCCATTACTTACCTTAAAAGCGATGCCTTCAAGTTCGAATAATTTATGAGTCCTGACCACTAAGATACCCAACCCTCCATAGAAGGTTGTAAACCCTGCATAAATTACTTTCATAGATAGCTTCCTGCAACTAACTGCTGTTTATTAATTTTTTTAAAACGAAAACCCATATTACGAAGGGTCGAATGCAAAGTAGCCACAGAGCAATTTATATCGCATTTATCATCTTTTAGTCTCTGGTACAATGTACGTACAGACGGCAACGTTTTTTCATTATGTGTATATTTTACGTCGAATTATATCTTCTTCAAAAGAATTCACTACTCTCGACTTACCCGCGTCACGTCTTTTCTTTCTTGGTCTCAATTCACCACTTATTATATCACGAACAGTATTATACGGCACTTTCGTCATTTCACATGTTTTGGTTAAGGCCGAATTTTCATCTTCATTATCTTTTAAATAGTTATACACATTTTTAATTATTTCTTTCGCTTCTAGCGGCAAACACGTACGTTTAAGTTTTGCACAGCGATCTTCTTCAACGGGTAAACTATCATTATCATCTTCAAATGGTCGCCACATAGTAAGTGTCTATATAATTGCTCTCAGTACGAAAAGTAAAGTAATACTGATTTTAAAATTTTGAAAACTCATTTATATACGTTTGGTACGTCATTGCTAATCTTATTTTCCCTAATTTTAATCTATGGTCACAACATGTTTCAACAAATCTTATTTGTTCCTAATTTGTAACAATGGTCAAATACGTAATTTGATTCTGTGAATTCATTAGCTAACAATTTTCAAATTTCGTAATGCATAACAAAGATTAGCAAATTTAAATTTTTCGGAGTCCGACCCTTACGCCAGGTAGTGCTACATCCCGCTGTGCCTGGTCTACCACAGGCTTAGTAAGTCAAAGCAATAACGGTAGAATTCTGTACAGACTATATATGCGCATGCGTCTGGAGGTTGCTAGTGGTTTCAAACCGTTCTATGAAAGCTAAATACATACAGCGACATCTACTTTCAAGAATGCCAAACAGTTTGGTACAACTTCTCGCGAAAATTGTATCTTCACATGTTATTTATTACATTGCAAATAGTGCGCGTTTCTATAAAAACGTCCTATAAAAATTACTAGTTGATATGTAATTGCTCATCAATTTTTATTTTTCTATTAATATCTAGTAAATAATTTTGTAATATTCAAACATAATCCTAAGTTAAATTAATTTACAGAAATCTTTAACAGTAAGAAAACTAGAAAGTTTTTTTTTATTAGGTATCTCAAATTTTAAAATTGTTTTTGCCAAAGCTCCCAACATGCACCTATCTACTACAATTAAATAACAGACAGTTCAATCTTGTAGATAATGTTTTATTACACAAGAAGAACTTAACAACACGACACTATCAACATGTGTGTTGTACCAAGTGTTTTTATTTTTGGTTCCACACTGACTCGTATTGCCAACAGCTAGTTATTTACTTTATAAGCTGCGTAAAAAACATTTTTTGTTAAAGAAATAGTTTATGGTGCTGAGTAGAATACCGATGCCAAAATAGGCTTTATGCAGGTATGCATCGTGTATTGTATTGAACTTTTCCTACTTCTTCTTCCGACTACATTTTAATCAGCAAAACATGTGTGTTTGATTATATAGTTAGTTTTCACTAGTGTTTTTTGAAATTCGAATAAGTTAAGTGATTAATAAGAACTATGTTGAGTGAATAAACAAGTGATTTGAGAAACATGGCATGGAGTTTTATGAAGGATTTCTATTTATGGTTATTGTAGCCAAACATATTCTTTGTCGACTAGTTAGCAGGGAAAACTATACAGTACCTAAATCTCAAGATTTTAATTAAGTACAATAAGTGAAATGTTATTATCTTAATTACAGAAAATTTGTTGCCCGCTTTAAGTAAGAAAAATCTATACACAGAGAGCCTGGTGCGTAAAGTTACAGACTTTAACGCCATTAAAACAGATAACAGACAAATTTTGAGAGTAGAAATTTTGCGACCAAAGTGATCATATCCCTAACTTTTCGTAAAATAGGTAAAATGTAATGTTTATTATTTTAAAAACGCATGGCTTGCAAATCTTAGTTCATTATGAACTCAAAATGCATTTTGGAATACTATACGTCTTTCATATTTATCATTCTGTTTCATTTGTGCATGTTTGCGTGTGAAAACTTTAAAAGATTAATTTATAACCAATTTTGAACCCAGCACAATTTTACGCTTGCTTAGCAGAGGAATTTCTTTGTAATTATTTACAACCGAAATTCGTAATCCGTTTGGCAAAATGCAATTGTAAATCTTAAGTTAAATGTTATACTATGGAAGTTGCGTTTTTAATATTGCAATAATGGTCAGTAGTTTCCATTAGCCAATAAATAAAAATTCTTGTTATTAATATTAGTGCGATTAGATAATAATAATAATAATAATAATAATAATAATAATAACAATAATAATAATAGTAATAAATAATAATAATAATTAATAATAATAAATAATAATAAATAATAACAAATAATAACAAATAATAATAAATAATAATAATAAATAATAATAAATAATAATAAATAATAATAAATAATAATAAATAATAATAATAAATAATAATAATAAATAATAATAATAAATAATAATAATAATAAATGATAATAATAAATGATAATAATAATAAATAATAATAATAAATAATAATAAATAATATTACATAATAATAAATATTAATTAATAATAATAAATAATAATTAATAATAGTAATAAATAATAATAATAAATAATAATAAATAATAATAAATAATAATAAATAATAATAAACAATAATAAATAATAATAATAATTTATTCATATGAATCTTTAGCAAGAACAATAATTATTAATACCTAATCGCACTAATATTAATAATAAACAGGTTTATTTATTGGCCAATGCGAACTACTCTCCATTATTGCAATTGTTTCTTACTAAAAACACAATTTCCGTAGTATACGATTTAATTTAAATAAATTTAGAGAAAAATGACGAAAAACTCCGAAATTATTGGCTTTAGGCATAGGATACCTTTAATACCATACAAAGATAATACAAAAAGAAACACAACGGAATAATAAAATGTAGGGATTTGAAAATGACAAGTTATAGTAATTTGAAAGTGAGTAAGTTTGATTCGTTTTATTGAACATTCTGTATAATTTTATTTAAAATAAATTATATGAGAATATAGAGTATGGTCATAGTTATACAGAAAAATAATTCTAAAACTACAAAAAAAAACTTTGCATAAAATACAATTCAAAATATATGAAAATATGTAGGATGTTCCATTTAAAAAAGACAAACAATTCTCGCCAAGCCGTATGGAACACTCTGTATATGGAAAAAATAATTTAACGTTATACTCCTACAGTAGACGAATAAAATCTGTGAATAAATTTATACCGTATGTCTAGCAACAAGGGAGATATCGAAGAACGTCATTTCAAAGACTAATCCTGTACAGGGCGCGAGCAGACACGTGACTCGAGTAACCCTGAAATGCTTGAAATCGGCTGATATGTGTGCGCATGTCACTTGTCAAAGTGACATGCGCACACATAACAACTATGTCACTTTTACAAGACCAATATTTTGACTTATCTAAAATTTGAACTGATAAAAAGTTATTGTTTTTAATTTCATGTGTTTTACTGCCTAAAAATTGTAAAATAATATTTTAGCAGTTCAATATTACAATAAATCAAAACATTGATCTTGTCGAAATGACACGAGCACACAAATCAGCTGATTCTAAGCACTTCAAGGTCGCTCGAGTCACGTGTCTGCTCGTGGCCTATAATGCTTTACATAATAGATTTACTTTTATGAGATTTCTAAATCTTTAAAGTTGAGCAAAAATTTCCTTGGTAACAAATACATGGGGATTAAAATTATGAACTTAAGTTAAGAACTGAGTTTGAATTTGGCGCCTAAATTTGCCCGTTACACTTTTCTGATGTCTATAAGCAAATAGTATATTATGTTATTAGGAGTAGAAAGCGGTCTTTTTGTGTTGAACCCAGCTATTGCGGCCGAGGCGCTAGCCGAGGCCTGGCAAGCTGGGTAAAACACAAAAAGGGCGTTCTACTCCGAATGACATATACTATTTTTTCTTCAAGTGCTTCAAAAAATTTTTTGACATTTTTTTGGAATTTTTTTATTTGTAAAATTTGCAATTTTAGTCAAAGCTGGCTGTGTACACTACAAAACACAAACAATTCAACTGTCAAATAACAATTTTCAATATGATCTGTGTTGCTGTGGCGACTGCCGCCGCCAGCGGTGAACTTAGAAACTAACATTTTTTTACTAGTACAACAATAACAACATTTTTGTACTAGTAAGACAATGAGTATCTTCTACAGCGTGTGTACAGTAGCATAATATGCCTATTATAATACGCTTGAAGAAAAATTAAATTTACTGATAAATCGTAATATATTAAATTCTATGCTTAATTAATTTTTTACGCAATGTAACTGCTGAAATTAGTTACGAAAATGTCGGAAATCGCTCCAAAAATAGCGATAGGTATGGAATTTTTTAACAAAAAAATTAACAAATAATGTTTAACGATTTATCTACAAAATTAATATTGCTTGTTGATTCAACAGCATAATTTTATACTCTATAACTTTTATTTGAAGCTGTTTTCCCGAAAGTAATTAAGGAAGCAGGGGATTACGAAAGTATGATTTTACATATTAAAGTCCTATGTTCTATCGTACCTTTTTAACAAATATTTTCTTTTCAGAATCAGTCATCAGAAACAATGTATAAATGCATGTGCCAGAATCCTTATGATGATAAATACCAATTTGGCAGCCATTTGAACAGCGCCGACGTGTGCTCCGTAGCTCAACAGCAAGCGGATTTAAATCTTGACAATTTCAATTCTCCTTTGGAAAATTCTCTATTGGCCAGACCAGTCCTCATTCCTACAGAGAAGGTTCAAAACTGCAGACATGTCTTGTTCGCAGACCAAAATGAGTAAGTGCTAGATATATACATAAGGGTTGTCTGAAAAACCGAACTTTAATATATAGAAAAACGAAGTCGGTGACGTAAGAAATTCAGATTTCATATTAAGAGCAATCGCATGTTCTTTGTCTTTTAAGAACGCCAAGTTGTTTTTCGATTTTCCCACACTTCAGTATATTTCTTTTCTTATCTTGATATATAATCCGCCAGTAACAGTAACTTTTGCGGCACCCGATATATTTTACTGAAAAATATTTACGTTATAAATTGTAAAAATTAACATTTATTTTCAGATTTAACGACTCATCTTCATCAAGTAATGAAAATTGCAATGTAAATCAAACTTTAAATTGGTCTTTACACGATTTTACCCCACATTTTCCTGTGGACAATCATAATAGTCCATTGTATCCTGCTCAGAATTCAAATTTAGAAATTTGTGGACACAAAATCAGTAAACCGCATCTTGCCGTAGCTCCAAAACGAAAACAAATCTCAAAAGTTGCAAAAAGAGTTGTTAAGGAAGAGGATAACATGTTTGGTATTTTGCTTTCTACTATAGATGAACAATGTATGAGCAAGAAGAAAGACCGAAAAAAGAGTAAAAAGAAAGCGGTAGAAATTAGTAATGAAGTCAGGAAAGATAATAAAAGGGATAAAACTAAGAAAGATATTCAACTAAAATATAAGAAGGATGAGATAATTATAAATAAAAATCTCAGTTATAAAGAAAAGAAATACTTGAAAATTAACAACGATTTAAAACACGAGAGTAAATATTCAAAACATAAAGAATATAAAAAGGACTTCATAAATAAGGAGCAAGAATCAAAAAGTAAAGATGAAACAAATATTAAAGATAAGGATTCAATAAATAACGGTTTTGATTCAAAAAGTAAGAACAAGGAGGTAAAAAGTAGAGATAAAGAAACGATAACTAAAGGCAAAGTATTGAAACATAAAGAGAATGAATCAAAAAATAAAGATGATAAAAAAATTAAAGCAAGAATGAAATCTGAAGAATATAACTCAAAAATTAATAAAATTATCTCAAAACTTTACGATTCAAAGAATAAAGATAAAAAATCTACTAGTAATAATTCAAAAAATAAAGTACAAAAATCGACTATAATAAATAAGGTAGATAAATCTAAACGACCTTTATCAAAAGAAGAAAAACAAAAAACAGATGAAAACATTAGCAAAACCCACCTTTCAAAAATAGATGCTAAAAAATCTGTACAAATTCCATTCCAAACTAATTTTTATAATCAAAATGATCTGTTTGGACATAATCAGGGTCAATTTCGACTTAAACCAGACGAATTCAAACCCAAACAGGGTCAGTTTCGAACTAATGATCAGTGTCATCGTAATCAAGATCACCGTCCAGATTCAGATCAATCTCAAGAAAATTACGATCAATTTAGACGTAATAAGAATAAAATTTTAATTGATGCAGAACGAAATTCAGGTGAATTTAGACAAAATCCTCAGTTTTTAAATAACAATTATCCATCTTGGAGTAAGCCTGATTATCATCAAAATCAGCCTCAAGAACAGAATTCTTCAGATTTCTATGCAAATGAAGATAAAAATAGAGACTATTTTAATTCAAATGTTCAATGGGTCAATCAAACGAGTAGTAATGAAAATAGAAGAGAATACCAAGAAGAAGAAAGAAGTTATTCTCCAGGTCGGTTCTCTAATAAAGATAAAGAGCCATGGAGATCTAGACTGAAAGATAGATTTTCTAAAGAAGACCAAAGGTTTCCCGCAGACAAGAAAAGTAGTCCTCAAAGATCTAAATTTGAAGAAAAACGAGCATTTCAAATTGAAGACAATTGTGAAAATCATCGAAAAATGAGATTGAAAGAGAAGAGAGATGGAAAAACAAAGATTGAAGGATACGTTAAGAACTTGCGAATTCCAAAAATATGTAAGGCTGATATTGAACAGGAAAAGAAAAAGGCTTTTGAAGGAAGAAAATGTATCAAAGAAAATAAAGTTGAGGAAATTATAGAAAAATCGAAAGAGGGGCAAGAGGAATCTAAACAGGATGATGCCAAAGAAAAAGAAGTTAAAATTGAATCAAGTACTTTAACAGAAGTCACAAAAATCTCCAAAACTGAAACAGGTAAAATACAAGTTTTATATTTTTTCAAACTAATATAAAATTCATTGAAATAATTTTAATCACGATGCAGAATATATAATGTGAGTACTCTGGACGGTAATAAATCTGTCAAATTATTTTGAAATTTTTTAATATACGCATGTATATACATACTTCTAAGTTTATACTCATATTAGGTAATTTCATTTTGTACTATTAATAATAAAAACTTGTGTTCTATCTTTTTGAATTACAAATGTACATGTGAGGTGACGCTTGATAAACGTCTGCATCTTATCGTAAGGCACTTTTGGAATCGGATAATTTAACACCTGAGACCGAGAAAAAAGATGATTTGTCAACTGGATTGAATGCCTCGTTGATAGCTATCAGTTTTGTCGAATAAATTGATATCGAATTGTCATGTTTGAATTTCACTTCGTGATTAATTTTGGGAATGAAGATGTGTCATGTAACGCCATATTTCGATCGATTTAGATACCAGCACAATACCTCTCACCAATTCCAATTAATGTTATAGTATAACATTTCTTAAAATAGGTTTGTTTATAATTGGTTGAGCATAAGAATCTGTGGCAGGTGTTTAACACGGAAAATTTTATAGAGCGATTTACAATTTTAAAGAATAAAATAAAATACTTGCCGCATTATATTCTGAATCGTATTTAAAATGAAATTATTTCCTTATTATTTCTTTTTATTTACTACGTGTATTTATACTTTTCAACGTTTTCAGAAGAAAAACTAAACATGTTTGACAAATTTATGAAACACATTATTGGCACTTGCGATGCATCATTTCTGACTCAATACTTAAAAGAAGGTAGAAGGTCCAATTCCAAGTCAGAAGAAGAAACCGCTAAAAAAGAAAACAAACAAGGGGAAAGAGTGACAGTTGAAGAAATATCACAGACAAAACAACCAGAACAGCAAACCTCAGACAAATTACAAGAAGAAGAGGAAAATGTAATTGTTAGTGAAAGAATAAGAAACTCCAGAAGAAAACAGAGAATTTATTCTTCTGATTCTTCATTTGATATAGAAGAAGAAATCGACAAAGAAGGAAACAAACAAGTGGAAAAAAGGAAAGTTGAAGAAACATCACGAACAAAAGAGCCAGAACAGAAAACTTCAGACAAATTACAAAAAGAGGAAAATGTAATTATTACTGAAAAGATAAGAAACACCAGAAGAAAACAGAGAATTTATTCTTCTGATTCTTCATCTGATAAAGAAGAAGAAATCGCGAAAGAAGAAAGCAAAAAAGCGGAAAAAGTTACAGCTGAAGAAACATCACGAATAATAGAGCCAGAACAGCAAACCTTCGACAAATTACAAAAGGAAAATATAATTGTTAGTGAAAAGATAAGGAACACCAGAAGAAAACAGAGAATTTATTCTTCTGATTCTTCATCTGAAAAAGAAATCACAAAAGAAGAAAAGAAACAAGCGGAAAAAGTGACAGTTGATAAAACATCAGGAACAAAAGAGCCAGAACAGCAAACTTCAGACAAATTACAAGAGGAAAATATAATTGTTAGTGAAAGAATAAGAAACATCAAAGGAAAACAGAGAATTTATTTTTCTGATTCTTCATCTGAAAAAGAAGAAGAAATCACAAAAGAAGAAAAGAAACAAGCAGAAAAAGTGACTGTTGATGAAACATCAGGTACGAAAGAGCCAGAACAGCAAACTTCACACAAATTACAAGAGGAAAATATAATTTTTAGTAATAGAATAAGAAACATCAAAAGAAAACATAAAATTTATTCTTCTGATTTTTCATCTGAAAAAGAAGAAGAAAATGAAGAAGAAATCGCTAAAGAAGAATACAAACAAGCGGGAAAAGTGACAGTTGAAGAAACATCACGAACAAAAGAGCCAGAACAACAAACTTCCGGTAAAGTACAAGAAGGGGAAAATATAATTGTTCGTGAAAGAATAAGAAACATCAAAAGAAAAC
The DNA here is from genome assembly GCA_963082715.1 of Harpalus rubripes. Taxonomy (NCBI): domain Eukaryota; kingdom Metazoa; phylum Arthropoda; class Insecta; order Coleoptera; family Carabidae; genus Harpalus; species Harpalus rubripes. Next base: position 20,325,232 of record OY720455.1, read on the forward strand.
AGAGAATTTATTCTTCTGATTCTTCATCTGAAAAAGAAGAAAAAATCACAAAAGAAGAAAAGAAACAAGCTGAAAAAGTGACAGTTGAAACATCAGGAACAAAAGAGCCAGAACAGCAAACTTCAGACAAATTACAAGAGGAAAATATAATTGTTAGTAAAAGAATAAAAAACATCAAAAGAAAACAGAGAATTTATTCTTCTGATTCTTCATCTGAAAAAGAAGAAGATGATGAAGAAGAAATCGCAAAAGAAGAATACAAACAAGCGGGAAAAGTGACAGTTGAAGAAACATCACGAACAAAAGAGCCAGAACAGCAAACTTCCGATAAAGTACAAGAAGAGGAAAATGCAATGTTTAATGAAATGATAAGAAACACTAGGAGAAAACGGAGAATTTATTCTGATTTTTGGCCAGAAAAACCGTTAGCTATAAGTGGAGGAATTTCAGTGAAAGGGAAGATAATTGCAAAGAAATTAATGAAAAAAAGTCAGGATGCTCTCAAATCTTTAAGTGAAGGAGATTTAACAGTAACTGGTAACCAACATCCAGAACAAGAGGTGTATGACATCTTAAACAACTCCAAAAATAATGAAAAAGAAAAAGCCTATGTTATTAGTCATGATTTACGTTTAGCAAAACATGTAACCGGTAGAAGTCCTAAAAAGAACTTGAAATCTTTCACGAGTCAGAAAGATACTCTTAACAAAAAAGAAAAAAGGGAAGAAATCAATGAAATCACATCAGAAAAAAGCAAACTTCCACAAAAAAGAAGTAGATCATCATTGCCTGTATTTCTAGAAGAAAAAAGCTTTTCTTATGTTAAATCTTCAGACGAAGAGAATTCTGCTGATGGAAGAGAAAAGGAGAAAAACAAAGAAATGATATTCGTAGAGCCGAAAGTTTCCGAGGTGAAACCAGAAAAGAAAAGACGTGGACGACCACGAAAAAAAATTGCCGAAGCTTCTGTTTCTTTTTCAATAATTGAATCTAAAACAACAGAAACGGAAAAAGAAGAAATGATATTCGCAGAGCCGAAAATTTCTGAGGAGAAGCCAGGAAAGAAAAGACGTGGACAACCACGAAAAAAAATTCCAGAATCTTCTGTTTCTTCGTCAACATTTGAATCTAAAACAACCGCGACGGAAAAAATTGAATTTGAAACGGGTAAATGTGTAGAAAAACTAAAAAAGAAGAAACTGGTTAAAAAGAGGATGAATTATTGGGCAAATGGAATTTTAAAAAGATATAATTGTAAAAAATACGGTCTTGATAGAAGCATCTTGTCATCGCAAAGCACAAAAATAAGCGATTTAAAACCAGACATTTATTATTTCTTAGATAACGGAAATTGTTTTTATTGCAAACTATGTGATTATAAAGGCAAATTCATCGTCCATCATTATCGTACCAAACATCCTGAATCTGAAAATTTGATTTCTAGATTGAATCCGTATGAAGCCGAAAAAGCTAAAGCCGAATCTAAATTGAATAAGTATGTGGAGATTGAATCGTTTGAAGAAGTAGAAAATGGAAAGAAACGTAAAACGAATTTTGTTTGTAGATTTTGCAATATTTCGTTGACAACAGAAGTTTCAACATTTGTTGATCACGTTTGTAGTCATACTGGTGAATATCGCTACTCATGTAAACTGTGCCCATATTTTGCTATAAAGAAGAGAACTTTAGGTAATCATTGTTATAAAATTCATCCGGAACTTAAACCTATAACATTAACTCCAATTTGGCCCAGTCCACCAAATTTCCGACTTATGTTTGGGTATTTATGTAAAGCTTGTAATTTTACACAAATTTTAAAGAAAAATGTAGAAAAACATATTAATATTTCACATTTGGAACAAAATATAGAAATTATAAAAATTAGTATGTCTTCGGAATCTGTTACTCTCAATGATATAATTAGTTCTAAAAATGTAGAAACAAAATTAGATGAAAATGAGAAAAGTAATGAGAAAACACGCGAACTAGAACCAATTATTGAAAATGGAACAGGCATGAATGTGTTTGTGGAACTCGATGTTAATTCGTCAAGAGAAGAATTAATAGAAGAAGAAAGATTTAAAACAATTGAACAAATCTTAAGTAGCATAACTTCAAAACGGTCCGTTCTTCAATTTATTAATCAATTAAAAAATAAATTTGAAAGTATTTTGTGCGAAGATGACTATGAAAATACTTATGTGGACATTGAAAATCATCAACTTGAAGAAGTGTACAGCGAAGAACTTAAAAATCTCAAGAAAGAACTCTTTCCCCCACAAGATTTTAACTTAAAAAGTTGTAGTACAATAAGACTAGCAGAAACTGTATCCAATTATGAAGACACTTCACCGACAAGAATCGTAAATACTTGTAGTTTAGCGGGATTGGAATCGTTCGAAACTGAAAAGGAGGATTCGCAAAATAGTTTTGAAGAAGACGAAACTACAGAATTACCGAATAAAGATGTAGATGTAAACCCAAAAACTTCTCACCCAGGCATGGGATTCTTACAAATTAAAGACATTAGAACTTTAAATGAAGAAGAGGAACATGATTTACTATCGAACTTGCAAAATACCTCATCAAAGCCGGTGGATTCTCAAAATTCACAATTAAACTTACAAATAATACAACCAAATTTGATAAATGTGGAAAAGAAGGTAACAAACTTGCCAGCAAATAAAGAATTATCAAAATACGTTTCATTTAAACATACATCAACTTATAAAGAACAACCAACAGCAGACAATATTGTTTGGTACAAAGCAAAAAAGATTTTCAATGAAATGTTGGTATATCCGAAAATTTTAGAAATTTACAAGTGTCCATTAGAGTTTTGTTCATTTTCATCTGGTTCTCAAAAAGAATTTAAAATTCATATGACATCACATACATGGTACCCGATTAGAGTATGTGTTTACTGTCAAGAGGTAATTAAACCCGAGAACCTCATCATGCATATAGACACAATTCATTCGCATTGTACACTTCAGTGCGCATTCTGCTTCTACCGTACCATTTCTAAAAAATATTTGCTTTATCACCAAAAGAATGTACATAAACAAAGCTGTAATACGTTGGTTGAAGGATTATTTTATCAATTGAACCCGACAAATACAACGCAATTTGTTGACATACCACCAAGGAATGCGATAATACTTCCGTATAAATGTATTCAAGGTACGTAGCAGTTTATTATTATTATTATTATTATTATTATTATTATTATTATTATTATTATTATTATTATTATTATTATTATTATCTGTATTTACGAGGATTGTTCAATAGGAACACGTTTAGACGACGTAACGCAATTTTAATTCAATGAATTTAAGAGAAATCTCTATGTCATGTCTATTATCATTAAGGATGCGTCCAATTGGTACACTAATCTATAGATTCCTTGCTGCTAAAATTCTTACGGCTGTTTGCGGAACCATTTTCGAACAGCAAACTCTTGCATCAGCGTCCGAATTAAACTACTACGATTGTTACAATGGGCCAACTCGTATGAATAATGGAATAAACATTTCCCACACTGATGTTCAACCTTTGAGAAAGTTCTGTAACTTTAATGCATCCAGTTTCTATTGAACAATCCTGGGACAACTAAATTAGATCCCAGAATGCTGCCTCAAAATTTAAAATTGGGCAAGAGTATTCGACTCGACTTGCAAACTGCAATATTTATTTACAGTCGAGAGTGAATGAATAATTTTATACAGGTGCCCCAAATACGAGGGTGGTTAAATAAGTATGGTAAAAAATAAGATTAGCACCGTTTTATGAGAAAAATCTATTTTATTTTTAAATAAAGTCTCCATTGAGGGGTATACACTTCCAATAATGTCATTCCGCCAGAAAAGTAGCTTTTGTCAAAGGCTGTAAAATACGCATTGACAGTGGCGGTGACGCCATCCTTCGACGAAAATTAGGAATAGGAAAAAGTTACACGGGGCTAAGTCCGGAGAATAGGGTGAAGAAGAAATCAACTCAGTCTAATTCATGCAATTTGGGAAGGGTGCGTTGTCTTGGTGAAAGAGCATTTTTTTCTTTGCCAATCGTGGCCGGTTTGCTTCAACTCTTCTTTCAACCGTCCAATAATATTGCGTAATAAACTCCTGTTATTGTTTTTCTAATATCCAACTAGTCGACCAGGATGATTAATTGAAAATTCCAAAAAAGAGTTTCCATCATCTTCCCAGTCGATAAAACTTTCTACTGTTTTGATTAAGATTTGTATTGGTGGATCACGAATCGACGCACTTCTTTGAAATATCCTTTTGTGTGCATTTTTGGTCAACAGTCAACAATCGCACCCACCGTGCACACAGCTTATTCTGCAGTTTTTCGTGCGGGCTTGTAAAACTATATTATGAATTTTATTAATATCTGTCGCAGTGACCTAAACTGGGCATTCAGAACGCGCTTAATTTTTTTGGAAATCTTCTCTCAAGTTTATTTATCCAAAATAGTCTTCAACGCTGATGTAGTGTCTCTTTGAACTTCATCCAGCTCCGTTTTGATCTAGGCAGCAGGCTTTAAATAAAAATGGTTCAATCGTTTATAGAACTTGAATAACGCGTCGCTTCTAGCGTAACTTTTACATAAAAGCTAGTTTAAAGTAACATTTGACAGTCAAAATTATTTATTTTTCGTATCCAAGCCATATATAACAAAGTTATTAAAATACAAAATAAACTAATACAAAATCGTCTGTTTGGTTATAATATAATTTAGTAGACCTCCTGTATTGACCGGCATTAACTACAACGACGAGGATGCATCTTCTCTGGATATTCTTCCTTCACTCCAGTAGAAAACCGTCCGCAGAATCCTGGCAGAGAGATGGCCTAGCTGAAAGATATTGAAATTATATGATACATCTTACTTAAAAAAGAGTATTGTAAACTATTCCTGTGTTGAGAAGTAAAACAGAAAACTGTAAACGCGATCCGGCATATTACGTCATAGCCCGGCCTGCAATCGGGGTTTTTTGAACGCAGTGTAATATTTTCAAGCATTTTATTAAAAAAATCTAATGTGGCCAGCACATAACCTCTCGCCAGATATTTTACCTGGTTGTACGCATAAAACGAAAAATATTTTTAAATACAAATACATAGATTCATGTCTCACTACAAAATAATTCTCACATATATTTGCAAAATCTATGGGATATTTTAATATAAATTATGTACAATACATACATTTTCTTTATATTCAATATCCTGAAATTTTCTTTTTCTACTTTCCTTTTCTTTTTCTTTATATTCGTCAATTTTTCGGAAATTCCTCTTACATTCTTTTTTACGTAGGTATATTCTTTTACGTTGTTGACTTTTTTTAATTTTCATAATCTTCATAATAATGTACAAATATTTTTGACAGCGGCATACAAATATTTTTGACAGTGACATTTATGTCTCAATTACAAACATTTGAATTTCCAATTTTAAATGGCACAAAATTGACCCCTGTGGTGCACTCTCCACGCCAGCAATGAGTGCCCGTGAGGTGACGCCTGGTAAACGCCCGCACGGTACAAATATGTCATCATCATTACCGATATCTGCGAACAAAGCAGATTGGCACACCCAGCAATGGGTAATATGCCGTGATGATATATTTTTTATATATTTTTGAATTTCTTGCCTTGACGTAGTTTGATTTGAGAATTTTTACATCAAATTATTTTATATGCATTTCTTTATCTTTAAATCTATAGAAGATATAATAATGAATTTATATTTATGGAATAAAGAATTTAACATTCTTTAATATAAGTATTTACATAAATTTTCGATAAATCATATTTAGATGATTTTTTTCTTGTAACTACTACTTCCGGTTGTCCAATTGTTACCAAAACTTAATCAACTCTTCCCATTATTGTTAGATTGAGGAACCGTAGTTTAAAATGTCTTAAGTCTTATAGTATTTGAGATATCGTGAATCCAACATCCACACACACACATCCACACACACATCCTCACACATATCCACAAACACATCAACATACACACACATCCATACACATACACATCCACACACACACACATCCACACACACACACACACACACACACACATCCACACACACACACACACACATCCACACACACACACACACATCCACACACACACACACACACACACACACACACACACACATCCACACACACACACACACACACACACACACACATCCACACACACACATCCACACACACACACATCCACACACACACACATCCACAAACACACACATCCACACACACATCCACACTCACACATCCACACACACACATCCACACACACACATCCACACACACACACACACACATACACACACACACACACACACTCATCCACACACACATCCACACACACACACATCCACACACACACACTCATCCACACGCACACACACATCCACACACACACACATCCACACACACACATCCACACACACACATCCACACACACATCCACACACACACACATCCACACACACACACACACACACACACACACACACATATATATATATATATATATATATATATATATATATATATATATATATATATATATATATATACGTATACACACACACATACACACACTCACATACACATATGGACATCATCGTAAAAATGTTATAATCGGATTCTAGGGACCTTAAAACGTGCTTATTTACTAAAATCTGGATATGCGATTTTTAGCATGAATACAATACTTCTCTTAGCGAGAGGTAAAAATGGATAAATATTTAACAGTGTAATTTTTCACTATTTTGGTTATGTTGGAAACCCCCATTGGTTAATTAGTGTAAGTTTCAAGTAACCAATACTTATACAGATTATTGTCTGGACTGGCCTTAAAAAGAAACAATTATTAGAATAGGGGATTACAGTTGAATCGAATTAAGAGAAATTAGTAAAAAATAGTGACACGGTTAGGTAGTAGCAGAATTAGCAGGTGAGACTAAAAATTTCAACAAATTAACTCTTAGAAATTTACCATACTTATCAAACTATCTTCGTATAATTCTAAAATGTTTAACATTAATTGCTTTTTTCAATTTCATGCAACTGTTTTTTGTCCTTTACGAAATATCCACGTCTATTTTTAGATAATTGCACGCAAGAGTATTTACTAGCTGATGATTTTATGGTCCATTTACATATTTATCATAAAAATAATTTCATGTGTGCTATATGTGACGACCGTACATATTACGGAACTGCTCAAAACTTGATTCAACACTATATTAAGCATAACATAGCTCGTTACCAATGTCAATACTGCATTTGCGGTACGCATAATATGGACACTATGTTTATGCACTACGCCCAAAATCATCAACATTTAAAACCGATTTGCTACGTACGCCAGAAGAAGAAAGAAAATGTAAGTTTACACATAAATTTTGGGGATGTTTAGTACGATAATATTTCGCGATTCAAGCTTAGCGATAGACTACACGTGGTAAATTTTAAAACCAACACAATGCTAATAGCTACGAGTATGAGCAACCTTTATTTATTCGTTATTGTGTAAAAACATGATATGAATAATTACATTTTAGTAAATTCTAATGAAATTTACAATTTTGCAAGAAATATATGCTGCGGAAATTTGTAGTAATATTTTTCTAGCGTACTGCAGCAACGCTCAAAGCGACCTTCACCGCTCGGACCCTGGGGTCGTGGGTTCAGTTCCTACCAGGGGCTTGGATGTTTTTTGTTGTCAAATACTAATATAGTATAGATATAATGAAATGTACTAAAATAAAGTACTTATTGACTTGATTTAGGGCTATAATTTCGATGAGTTGAAAAGCCGACAAAATATTATTATTATGTTTTTATTATATATTTTACAGCAGATGATATTGTCTAAGTAAATCGAAGGAACTATTTATTGTTCTTTATGATGATTTATTCGAATTAAACTTTATTTTCATACTTAGAATAATACAACCTTGAAGTGCTTTTTATCAGCTGATTTGTGTGCGCGTGACACTTTGACAAGTACAATGTCACTTTGACAAGACCAATGTTTAGACTTATTTTGATTTTGAACTGGTGAAAAGGTTTTATTTTACAATTTTCAGGGAGTAAAACACATGAAATTAGAAATAATATATTAATTTTACTGCCGGAAAATTGTAAAATAAAACATAATGGCTCGTAGTATGATCACGGTTTTAACTAAAACACTGTTTTAAGAAATGTCAAATTCATATTTCAATATTTAATTTCGCCCTTATGTTTAAAGAACGATTTTTTAAAAAAATATTTGTTTGAATACAAACTATGTTCTGCTTTAAAATCATATTTTGATAAATTAAATATAATTTATTATTGATATTAAATAATCAAATTTGACATTTCTTAAAACAGCGTTTTAGTTAAAACCGTGATCATACTACGAGTCATTAAAAATAATTGGCCCGTATTCCGATCGCGCTTTTATGAAGCACAGTCCTCATAAGAATATAATGTAAAAGCGCGCTACATAAAAGCGCTTTTATTATTAAAGTGCGCTCGGAATACGGGCCAAAAACTTTTTAACAGTTCAAAGTGACACACGCACATATATCAGCTGATTCCAAGCACTTCAAGGTTGCTCGAGTCACGTGACTGCTCGCGCCCTATACCTATAGGGAATACTTATTTGAATATAAAACTTGTTCAGAATTAAAAACTACACAGTACGAGACTATAATGAATATCAATTGCAATTTTCTTTTCTTTTTGGAAAAAAGGCTAAATAAAATTTACAATTTTCAGCATATTTCAGAGTATCATGGGACCAGTCATTTTTATGTCCTTTTTGTTTGACATTCCTTGGACATTGTGGACATATCTAATAACAAATAAAACATCACTTGTACCATAGCACTCTGAAATATGCTGAAAATAGCGAAATAAATTTAACGTTTTTTTGTATATTATGTATTTTCCTCTAAAATTAACAGATAGGTAACTACAGCAAAATAAATAATAATTAACATTGTATTCCCTATATAACGGATTTTAAATAGATACTCCGGTTTATGTCAAACATATTATTTATATGCCTTACATTACTTCGCAAAAAATGCGGCGATCTTATTTGAATCATGAACTATTGTACATCTAATTTACTTGGCGAATTCAGTTGCTAAATATGTGAGAAAAAATTGATTTTTTTACTATACAAAGAAATATAAATTTAACAACATTGTTGTTAATCAGTACGTTAAGTGACAGTTTGAAAGTGCGAGTGAAACTTTGATATCATTTAAACTTGAATATTTTAATAAAATTTGAAATCGCTGAACTTCCTCACCTGGGGCCCGATTCTTGAAATCAGGCGAAATTTTCCGCACGCGACAAAATTCGTTTGGTTAGATTCGTGCACGAACACTACTATACGTATGAGTATTCTTGAATACCAAACGAAACTCCGCCGAAGTCTACGCATACGATTCTCGAAAGAAAACGAACGTAGTATGTAGCAGCCAATCAAAACGAAACATTTGTACCACGTGAATGCTTCATCATATAATTGTTTTTTACCTGTCAACCAAAGCTGTCAGCGACGCTGGCATAAGCCATAAGTGTTTTAATTTTAATATATTATTTGATATAGTAGGTATTATTTTTCTTAGTTTACAGTGTGTAAGTACATAATATGGCAATATTAATATGCAAGTGTTATTTAATAATAATACTCGTAATTTTGCTAACCATTTTACATTTGGAATGCAAAACTCGTTAAAAGGCGCCTAAAATTCCTTTTTAACAATCCATTGCATCGTTCTTTTAATGCACGTGCACACATTTGTCCAATATTATAACGATACTTGAGTGTATGGAGACTCTAAATTTATAATTGGCGTCATTATAAGATCATAAAACATACGCGGAATTATATAAAAATTTATATCATCTAAGTACTGATACACCAAACACAAGTGACAGTGATAGGCACAGTTTCGTGTGCGAATGATAATTTCAAGTTATTCATACCCATGCGATGTAATTGCGTACGGAATATTCGCTACGACCACACGTTTTCGTTTCAAGAATACCAATATACAGTTCGCATGCGCATCTCTCCCACTTACGTATGCGAAAAATTTCAAGAATCGGGCCCCTGTACTCTGTACTGAACTCTAAAAGATTTCTTATAAATAATAATTTTTAGGTTTCATCAAAAACTTTAGATGACATTATTTTAATAAATATGGACTCGAAACAGTCTGTAGAACCAAAATTAAACACGCAAAAATTACCTGAACAATCAACAACACAACAGATCATTAATATCTCATCGCCAACAATTACCTCTACAATACCAGCAGAGCAGAACTTATTTACTGCTTTTGTTGACAGCTCAGCCACTACTAACGTCAGTATAGATGGGAAAGACTCCGAAATTATTAACATTGATAGCACTACTGAAAATTCTCAAATTATTGAATTTGTAGATTTAAATGAGGAAGAAGAACATTTTAGTGAACCGTATGTAGCTTTCGAACATAGAAATATTGAGTCGAAAAACGCTATTGAAAATGCAATGGAATCTGTATCAGTTGATAATTTTGAAATATCACATGACTTAACAAAAAAAGATACAAATTTAATTGAAAATAATTTTTCCGTTGAAGCAATTAATGAGAAAGATTTGGAAACAGAAAAAGGAAAATGTATTATTAAAAGTACTCCGTCTTCCAAAAAAGAGAAAAACAAAGTTAAACAAGAGCTGAGACAAATTAAATGTCTTGAATACGGGCATTCTTACAGACCGATGAGGCAACATTTAATTAACCATTTTAGCAAACCGATGCAATGTTCACACTGCAACACTTGTTTCAATTATCCAATCAATTTGAAAAATCACCATGTTCAAAAACATGGAGACATACCATTAATTATTAACAAGGTACCAGAATTTACTAAACAAATCAACAAATTAGCAGGACCTATGTTGCATTTAAATAAAGATGGAACGTATTCCACTAAAAATAAATTAAAACGACCAAGCAACAGCACAGAACTAGATGAACCTCAGACTAAAATTTTAGTTTTGGATGGTAAATTAGATATTAATCCTTCTATTAAAAGAAATGTAGCAAAGAAAAGCACACTGAATCGACCTAAAAACTTGGAATTCTCTTTTTACGGAACGAAGCCGTGCGATATAAACGATTACTGGAATATTATGTCTGAAATAGACATCATGAAAAAAGGTATGCGTATAAATGTTGTCGCCATGTCCCACATTTTGAATCTCTCTCCTACGGTTCAACTTGTCGATATAAAAAACCAAATATCATTTTAATTACAGGATTTCTATTATTTTGATTAATTTCTTTTTAAGTTGTAAAAAATATCAAATATCACTTTAATTATAGGATTTCTATTATTTTGTTTAATTTCTTTTTAAGTTGTAAAAAAATATCCATTAGTTATACAACCACTGTGATTGTACAGAAATATTGTGTGTTTTAATACATTTTTATTTTCCATAAAGTATTTTCTAAGTTCTTTACCTTCGTGTTATTTTATATTTTCTTTTTATATGGCAGCTATGAGAGCCTGTGAGGTGGTCTTCAACGGTACAGATATATCGTCATTACCTAAATATACAAATACATATAAGCAGATTGGCAAACCCAAAAATGGATAATAAGCCGTCCTAATATATTTTTATTTTCCTTTATTTATTTGCATATTTTTAAACCCGAAACTTAATCTTTGTGTTCTTTTGTTCTAAAAATCGGTCTTGCTGTGTTTTTGTGAGAGAAGATATTTTTCCAGCGCCTAAATGAAAAAAATCTGATGTGGCCAACACATGACCTCCCGTCAATTCCATGTTTGAAATAGCAATGAACTTAAGAGGAATGGAACCCCTGCGTACTAGATACATACTTCTCACCTGAACATGCATTTTAGAAAAAGTTTTATTGAAATCTATTAGTTTTTGATTTTATGGGGAAAACGGCATTTCTCATTTTTCCTACAAAATCAAGGTCAAATACTAATAGATTTCAATAATACTTTTTTTTAAATGCAGGTTCATCTTAGAAGTATGTTCGTCTAATGTTGAATTTTTAAAAATATTAATAGTTCTAGTACAGGAACAATTTATTTGAATTTTCGCTTCATATCTAGTACGCAGGGATTCCATCCCTCTTAAGTAAAGTATCACTTCCGGTTGATCGTTCGTAAACAAAATCTAATTTGTTATTCCAATAGATAGAAAAGTCCGTAATACCAAATTTTGGATTATATTTTATTCTGTTTTTCCTCGAAAATCTGTTAAGAGCTCTAAATTAAGTACCACTTCCGGTTTATCACATAGGTATAGTCAAAAATCTAATGTTGTTTAAAATTATACACGTGTTTTAAATACCAAATTTGAGAAGTTTCGGATCATGTTTTAATATTTTTTTTCAAGAAAATTTGTTTATAGCTTCCTGTAAAGTAGTACTTCCGGTTTATCAATTTTAGAAAACATCTAATATGTCGTTCTCATTAATATGAAAGTCAAATGCCAAATTTGAAATGTTTTGAATTGTATCAATTTATTTTTCACGAAAATCTGTTCAGGGCTTCAAATAAAGTATCACTTCCGGTTTATCAATTTTAGCCAAAATCTTATATGTTGCTTCCCGTTATATAAAAGTCTTAAATACTAAATTTGACAAGTTTTGGAATATATCATAATATAATTTTCACAAAAACTGTTCAGAGCTTCAAGTAAAGTATCACTTCCGATTTATCAATTTTAGAAAAAATCTAACATGTCATTCTTATTAATATAAAAGTCTTAAATACCATATTTGATAAGTTTTCGATTGTAGTATCAATAAATTTTTGACGAAAATCTGTTCAGAGCTTCAAATAAAGTATCTCTTCCGGTTTATCAATTGTATCCAAAATCTAATATGTTGTTCCCCTTCATATAAAAGTCGTAAATACTAAATTTGACAAGTTTTGAAGTATATCATAATATACTTTTCACGAGAATCAGTTCGGAGCTTCAAGTAAAGTATTTACTTCTGGTTGATTAATTTTAGCCAAAATCTAATATGTTATTTCTCATGATATAAAAGTCAAATACTAAACATGAAAAATTTGGATTATATTTTAATATAGTTTTTCATTAAAAACTGTTATGGGCTTCAAGTAAAGTATCACTTCCATTTATCCAATTTTACCCAAAATCTAATCAACTCGTTATATGAATGCAGGAAGCTTAAAAACGGAAAATAGATATATTTGGAAGTTTGTTATAAGAGTTATCGTGGACGAAAAAATCGTCGCACCTACACACACACACACACACACACACACACACACACACATACACACGCACACACACATACATACACCCGCACACACATACATACACCCGCACACACATACGCGCACGCACACACACACACACACACACACACACACACACACACAGACGTCATCGTAAAAATAGTAAAAACGTGTTGTGGGGACCCTAATTCGTGCTTATGTACTGAAAACTCACTATCGATTTTTTGGCACGATTACGTTACCTCCCTTACCTACGGTATGACGGGAGGTAAAAACACCAGTTTGTATTGTCTTATGATGATTCATTTTATCTTGCAGTAACCATATCTCAGTTTTATATATATATATATATATATATATATATATATATATATATATATATATATATATATATATATATATATATATATATATATATATTCTCAGGTAAGTGTCTAAAGATCGGTCTACCAACTACATTTGCTCATTTGAAAGGCACATCTGGGATAGAAACACGGCGATCTTCTATAATAGCTGCATGTAGACCACGAACATACCTTTTCGTAATTTCGAAAAACGTCAATTTTTAACGTATGTCTCAATATTTCTGATATTTTTAAAATGCAAAATTATGATTTTCGTTGTTCCTTGAGAAATATTAAGTTTCTTGCAATATTTCGCCAAGGAAGCCTAATTTTATGCGCAACAATAATATAATTTTGAAATCAAAGTAGAGGCCGTAGATTCCAATTCCTTATTGGCAAGCGAAACACAAGTTCGTAATTCAGTTTACCGGTTTCAGTATATTAATCCATTATTTACATGTGCAACCGGACCACAATAATAGCTACGAAACAATCATCCTTCCGCACACATTCCTGTCATCCTGTCTAAGCACACTTCTTTTGCCTCGGCCACATTCATAATCGCATTCATACACGCTACCGAAAATCGGTCACTTTAATATGTTAAGAGTGAGAGTGGTTGAAAGAGAGAGTGATTATTTTTTGGTTGATGTCCTTTTTATTTTTTCGGGTTTGTGCTAACCCACTAAGTGGGAAATGCGAGATTTTATGTATGTATGTACCATAAAATGAGGTGAAGTTGACCAGTTTTCAACTTTGACTTCAAATAACTTTTTCTACGTAAACCATATATCTATGATTTTTCTTCTGTATTATGGGTATTGATTTATATTATTTATAACTTTTTGATTTTTTTCATTTGCACTGATTCTAAAGTATTATTTAAAAAAATGTGACTGGTCAACTTCACCTCACTATGGGGTGTAGTTGACCAAATATCTAATTCTTACTTTAAACACATATCTGTGGGAGTTATGATGAAGTTGTCTAAATAAAAATATTCGTACTTGCATAAGAAATAAATATTTATTATATTTTTTTTTTAAAAAAAATCAAATTACTTGTGTAGAAAAATACATATTGTTGAAAATACAATCAAAATTTTAATGAATTCATTCAATATTATAATGAGACAGATTGGTAGAAAATATCAGAATACCTCTCCGGGCTTCTTTAGGTGGTTCGACAACATGTACAATATCGGCCAATGGAACAATGTCATAGTCGTCAATACTAGGCCAAACAAACTGTTGATGTTTTATTTTCTTCAAAAATTTTACTTGCATTTCTTGGCTCTCCTTTATATTTTGAATTACTTTTCAAAGAAAATGTTTAACACATTTCTGACGCGTCAATTCCCGAATAAAAATATCATTGGCCGCGTTCGGCACGGCACATCGCTGGCAGCGCTGATTGCTGAAGTTTGCCGAAGCAATGAATGGACGAATACGATTGGTCCCACAACTGTGTTCGGCAAACTTCGGTGCTCAGCGATGTGCCGTGCTGAACGCGGCCATTGCGTACCTACCTACGTGTTCAATTCTGTCGGTCAACTTCACCCCAAAATAAAAAATGGTATATCAATAATAATTACGCAATATCAATATACGTAACCATACGGTAAAAAACAAACTGTTATGTAATTAAGGAGCCTTAAGGGCATTTAAATAATGCATAATATATTTTGCACAAATTTTAATGTCATGTCTACGAATCAAAGTTTAACACTAATATTTTTAACACAAATTTATCTCAGTAACTTCACTAATTTTTACAGCAATACAGTTGAACATTTTTTATGTCCATGTTTTAATTCAACTAGTCACATGTTTAGAGAAATAAATAGTAAAATCAGATTAATTTAAAAAATCTAAATAAAATTAATACGCAATATTAAATATTTTTTCAAATTTCTAGTCAACTTCACCTCATTTTACGGTATGTATGTTTACCAGTTTCAGGATATTATTCCATTGCTTACATGTACAAAAGTAGGCTGGTAACTAAGTAATAACTGTATCTGTATGGTAATATTACCATACAGACTTGTCTACAAAATTAAAATAAAATGAAAATATAATGCTCCTCACTAATACAGACAGATAACGTTAGCCTATCGTTTTAAATACGGTCTACTTTATTCTAAAGTAATAAACATGAGGAATAAAGCACATAATTTGAATATTTGTCATATTGACAAATGTCAAAATAATTGTTCGGTTAACCATAGCAATCTGAAAGTAGCATTAATGAGAGAATTTCAAAAAATGATATTTATCAATAATGTCTTAACTTTTGAAACCGATAAACTATTGAACAAACCACGCATGTCGTTAATCATAACAAGCCTTAGATGTCTTAAAATCCTCGCTCTACGAGCTCGGATTTCAAACTTACATCTGCGGCAGTTATGATGTGCATAACATTCCTAGATATGTTAATAATTATTACATGTGCAAAAGTAGGCTGGTAACTAAGTAATAACTGTATCTGTATGGTAATATTATTACCATACTGATTGTCACCAACAGTCTACAAAATAAAATAAAATGAAAGTATTGGTAAGAGCCAACAAAGTAGCTGACATCTGGTGGCAAAATAAAACATATACGTCGTAGGGAAAACGTTGTGCTATCATATAGGGTTATATAGTAAACAAGAGCCAAAAATGACCAGCAAAACGAAAAGATATTGTGCAATAATTATGCAACTAAAGACATATCCGTTCATTATTTCTCAAAAACTAAAATATTAAAAAATCAATGGAAATCGATTTAAAAATGAAGAACATGTCACCATTCAATAACGTTTATTCACAATAATTTTTGCCTAGAAATTTAATTCCATGTAAGTATTGGTATACATTTATGCTTCAATACATTATTAGATTGTTTTTATAGTCATTAGAAGAAAAACATTAAAAATATGCTATTCCATGCCAAAACTTACCATAACCAGAACCTCTAGTATAGAGAAGAAAAATAGAGAGAAGTTATTTACCTGTAAGTAGTAGTAATAGCATTATTCTTCAACATTATAACTACATTTATATTGTTTATAGGAAAGATAGAGAAGAAGAAACGGTAAATATGCCAGTAAGAGGAAGACGTGCAAAACATAATACTGTAGATGGTTTTTTAATCAAACAAATACAATTTCCTTTTAATATTACAATTTATGGACAAAAATAAACTTATAATTATGTAACTATAATGAATTTTAAATCCAATAGTTTGGTCTCTTCCACTTTTCTCCCTGTCCTGCTTTACAGCTGCACACACATTTCCACACGATGTCATTTGTGTTATTGTTATCACGATAGAGTTAGGTGCGCCATTATCTTCATATCCATATAAAATAATGTGTATATAACTAAAAATAAATAAGTTAACAAGCAAGATAACCACAAATTTGTATATCATTTCACCTTTACACACTGCTTCTCCTTCGGTTATAGGCCGCACAGCACCTTTTAAATAAATATATACATCTGTCATTGTATTAAACATTCTGAATTTAATCAAAAATAATAGAATATTTCCTAAAACAAAGCATCAAACTACAACGACTGCAAGTGTAAAATTCAACGTTTTCCCTATAAGTCTGTCTGTAGTGCTGCCATCTCTTGGAAATGGTTTTCCCGAATAAAGCTTTTCATTAATACATACAGATAACGTTAGTGTATCATTCTAAATACTGTTTACTTTATTCTAAAACAATAAACATGACGAATAAAGCACATAATTTGTAATATTGACATGTCAAAAAAAAAATGTTCTGTTAACCACAGCATTCTGAAAGTAGCATTAACGAGAGTATTTCAAAAAATATTTTTTTTTCTTTATTTAACTACTCTGCCCGACAGGCGAAAGCCTAATAAGGGAGTAGGAACAAAACACAAGAATACAAAATAAAGTACAATTTGCTACATACATAACTAAAGTAAAATGTGAGAAAATGGAAATACAATATATATATATATATATATATATATATATATATATATATATATATATATATATATATATATATATATATATATATATATATATATATATATATATAAATAAATAAATAAATATAGCTAAGAAGGAATCAAATTTGATTAATAGCTGTTAAAAATTGTGTAGGTTTGAGTTGAAAAACATCAACTGATGAAAAACTAAGATTATAAAGTAGACGCATACGATAAATTGGCGATGAGAAGAATACATTAGTTCTAGGGGTTGGTAGGTAAAAGGTTGTGGAACTACGCGTGGCAAAAATGGGAGCATGGAAGGAAAGGGAAGACACTCTTAGGATCATCTATCTCGCCATGTATCAATTTACAAAGGTAGTGTACTGAAATTGTATCACGTCTTTCGAACAGGCTGGGCATTTTAAACATTTTTAATAAGTCATTATAACTAACTGAGTAGTCTGGATAGTGATGATGAATTTTAAAGAAAATGTATTTCAAGAATTTTTTTGAATAGACTCAATGTGGTCCTGATGAAATTCGTAGAATGGACTCCAAATAAGGGAACAGTACTCAAGTTTTGAGCGTATGAAAGAGTAGAATAAAATAAAAATAGATGAGGTATTACGGAAGGGACGTGAATTACGGATAATGAAACCAAGGAGACGAATCGATGAGTTAGATATATTATTAATATGAGTAATAAAGGTTAATTTAGAATCGAAGGTAACTTCAAGATTTTGGATGGTGTAACACCGGGATAGAGTGTTATGGTTAAGCGAATAGTAAATAATAGGGAATGTTTTCCTAGTAAAAAGGGAGTAACATTTGTTTAAATTTAGTGCGAGGTTGTTTGACGCACACCATTGTGATAAGCGATCAAGATCACATTGAAGAATTTATTAATATAGTCTTCATTTTCTGAAACCGATAAACTATTGAACAAATCACGGATGTTATGAATCATAACAAGCCTTAGATGTCTTAAAGTTCTCGCTCTACGAGCTCGGATTTCAAACCGACATCTGCGGCAGTTATGATATACATAACATTCCTATGCTCTGTTTCATTTAAGCCATTTAGTAGATGGCACTGGCAACAGTGCATATCTGAAGTAGCTGAAATTATATTGGGTAAACTTGTCTCTAATTTCAGCCAATCGGAGATGTCAAAACTATTCCCTATGCTCTGCAATACTGAATGGCTTAAATGGAACAAGGTATAGGTATGTTAATAGCTATTACATTTACACGAAAATTTGATAAGGTATTGTTGAAGATTTAACTACAGTTTTGAATATTTAGGCCCACTTTTACAATTGATGGATAAACTATGGTATAGCTATCGGAGGTATAACATTATCCTAGCAATTATACCTTCGATAAACAAGACTGTATTTTACAATGCTATTTTATCTGTCAGATAGTTATACCAGGAATTACGTTAAATCACTTTAGGTTGGTATTGGCACAATAAAATTATCTTCTTCTTAGACTATTTTTCTTCAATATTGTTATTATTTCTGCCTTCTAATTTGCATTTTTCACGATGTTAGATGATATAAATGTTATTTTTGGTTCTGACAGTGATGATGAAATACTTGATTGACATCTGTCAAACGTATGAATAACAAAATTTCGTTTATGTTTACGTGGTATCCATAAGAACAAGGGATAAAGTTATCAAAGGTTTATACGTCTGATTTCCATGGGATAAGAAATACTGGTGTTTATTCTATCTGAGGTTTATCCGAGGTTTGTAAAATGCAATTTCCAATTTTATACCTGGTATAGCGTTATACGAGGTTTATCTAATGATTGTAAAAGTGGCCCTTAATAATAATTAATAACAGCAGTGGCAGACTGGCAAATTTAACCGGCCCGGGAAATTTAGTAGTGACTGTGCTCTCACTATTAATTAGGCTCTCAAAATATGACTAACGAGAATAAGTCTGAGTACCTTACGAATAATAGAATATTGATTAAGGTATTTCTATTTTACTAATCATTACAATGCAACGATTAGAAGAGTTTTTATATTATTTGGGAAATAATTTCGTTACCTTCTACCACTGTTAAAAAATAAAAGAAATGGAGACTGAATAGACGTTCAATAAATAAAAAAATGAAAAGTATACATGAATTAAAAACGAAATTAGCTTCTATTTCGAAAAGTAGACTGGCAAATAATCCAATAAAAATCTCATTGATATAGTAAAACAACGTAGACTATAAAACACCGCGGGGACGAATAAAGTTTCTCCCGCATCTAACTGCCCATTAAAATGGACAGATAAAAACTTCAAACAGTACAAAAAAATATAAATTAGTTTTCAATGGGTAAAGGGGCACTGGAAGTATTGCATTAATCGTACACTAAAGCGAGATCTAATTTTATAGTGCATTGATTTCGAATCAGCAACAGCATCAAATGCTGGTGTACTAGTCAATCTCATAATGTGCAGTGTGACGTCTTAAGATTCGCTGAGAAGTAGGCGATTCAAATTAACTTTTCCCGCAACTTTTAACACGTGACGTGACGACACAACGAGTATGTTTTCAAATTGTCGTTCACTTCTGCATTAAAGTTTGTGTGTGTATTACAGTTTTAATACATATACTTAATGAATTAATAGTTTATTAGTAATGAGACTGTTACTAAAGGATGTGTTTAATTATTTAAATGCTTCTGCGTGCAGCAGAAATTTTTGTGAGGATGATGAAGTATTGAATTCTGGACATATGCTAGCATATGGTAAAACACAATCAGATGACAAAAATTAAACACTTCTCTTTGGATTATGCCCACAAATCAGCGGCGTAAATAAATATCAGCATGAAATTACTGGAAAATTGATAAATTCTGGCTCACTAGCAATAAAAAGCATCTTGTTCGTGTAAGGCGGGAAACTAACCTAAGTATAAATATAAAACCTAAATATAAATATGTATATATTAACCTAAATATAAATACATAATAAAATAATTGAATATATTTATATTGTTTTAGAACTACCAATATATGAGTAATCTTCATTACAAAAATATAAGGAACAAACATTGAATTTGTTACTCGTTTTCCAATTAACAGTTTAATCTATCATAGTGTCTCAATTATTTCTTCGATGCAATATTTATTTATAAATTTAACGTTTTGGAAATATGTGAAACAAAGGGTGGGATTTCTCGATTTTTAGGAATGACATTTCAGTACACAACAGTACACTTGATTTCGTTGGTTTTGGTGAAAATTCTGTATTTCTACAATATTTACAAATAAATAATTAATCCTTAAACAATCTAATATTGCATTCATGTTGTTTTTAACTTATTTATAGTAAATTTATGTCATTATTTTAACAAGCAACTACAAACATTATACTTAACCTTATTTATCTAAAAATATACAATGTCTCAACATACTAGGAATACTCTCGAATTTTATTGTATAATTAAACAGAGGAAGTGTTCACAATCATCACCAATAAATATGAATTTAAATACTTGCTGAATTTTTAAAATCTCGTCTAAAATTCTAACGTTACGGAGTGTAAGAAACTATACTCGTTGTGACGTCACATAATTAGTGCGATGTTTGGTCACCAGATAGAGTCCGCTCAACTTGAATCGCGTATACGAGTAGATTCTAGACATTGTCTCGTAACAAAGGAAATAAATCATTCTGAACAAAACCATGAAAATCAATCGTTTTTCCTTTATTTTTCATTGTCGATAAATCGTTGAATAATGGAATTTTTGTAGAAATTTTTACCGTACTTGGTCCTGCAGAAAACTACGAAATCACAAATTTCCTTCAAACTTTGTATTGATATGATTTTTTTTTTATTTTGACTAGAAGTATTTTTCGATTTTCAAGAAATTAAAATAATTTTTATTCTATAATTTTTTGGATGTCTTGAAACTACTAATGAACAGATATAATTTATATCATCTCAATCTCGTACATTGTAGTCAAAAATGACGATATTTCTATTTCTGTTTCATGTAAAGTTCTCTTTGAAAATACAAAAAATCTGATTTGGCCAGCATATGAGCTCCCGCCAATTACATGTTTAAAATAGCAATAATCTATAAGTAAAGTATCACTTTCGGTTTATCAATTTTATCTAGAATCTAATATGTTATTCCCCTTGATATAAAAGTCTTAAATAGTAAAATTGAATAGTTTTGGATTATATTTTAATATAGTTTTTCATTAAAAACAATACCAAATTTGAAAAGTTTTGGATTATATCATAATAATAATTGCCTGCTAAACCGAAGGCCACACCAACTAATACAGCGCCAGGTATAAAGTGTTCGAAAATATTTGACGATTGACTCCATTAGATTTTCTCAGCAGGTATAACCAACGATAAGAGGACTGAAGAAATATATGACAGGTCTTATCGTTAAACTTACCAGGGCAGTATTTGAAAATATACTTTGACTTGATTTTTTCACAAACAGATACAAATTACCTATATTAAAAATGAAATAATTAAGTCATGGTTAATAAGTGCAACATTAAGAAATTAAAAATATCAATAAAATTATATATTTATTTATATTAGTTATTTTCATTCATGAAAAAAAATACAATTATATATCGTATTATATATTTTATTATGACATAAGAGTATAAAAATAAGGTATAAAGAAAAATTATACAGGATGATTTTTTTTTCAAGGTGTACATACGAGATTAACATAAGAAATCAGTTTTTTGCAAATCGTTGCCCCCCGTTTTAACTTATGACATTGTGATGTCAATTCAAAGATAAAATTTTTTAACATTTGTTCTTTTTCCCACTAATAGCAATAGCCATATGCCATATTTGAACAAAAAGATAAATGCTTGACACTGTATCTAACAGAATAGGTTAATTGATATTTTTAAAATATTTTGACAGATAAAATGTCAAACATTTGTTTATCTTTTTATTCAAATTTGACATGGCTATTGCTATTAACAGGAAAATGAATAAATTTAAAAATTAATTTCTGGGCCTAAAATATTGGATAATTTCTACGTATTTGGTATTTTCGGATGGGGAATTTTTTTATCCTTGTATTAACACCACAACCATTGCCATAAGTTAAAACGAGGGGCAACGATTTGCAAAAATCTCATTTGCCATGTTAATCTCTTATGTACACCTTGACAAAAATCATCCTATATAAGTGCATAGTTATTTAACATTTACATTGTTTCACTTATCTACTAATCAACAACAATTTCATCGTCAATGTCTTCATTAGATTCATCACTGGATTGTCCAACATTTATAATAAAGTTATTTAGAGTATTAGTGGCACTTAAATAATCGTTTTCAATGTTTATCACATGCTGAACACTGTTAGCCCACAGTTTATCACCAATATTGTTTATTTCACTTTTAATTAATTCCACAACATTGTCGCTGATAGTCGGTGAAACATTTTGTCTTCGAATGCTGGTTTTTAATTATCCCCAAATTGGTTCAATTGGGTTTAGTACACAATAATAAGGAGGCAGTCTTAATACTGTATGTCCAAATTTTTCTGCCATACTAACACATATGTCTACTTTTTTAATAACTTTTGTTTGTGCCACTTCTAGAAATTCATTTTTACTGCATGATTCTTCAAAATATATGTCATTCTGTAATAAAAATTCCTGAATTTCAGTTATAGTGCTGCATTTAGTAGGTATTTTGTATAATTGTCTAGAATGATAACTGGCGTTATCCATAACTATGATGCTATTTTCAGGAATGTTTTGCAATAATTTTGTGCGAAACCACTCTTCAAAAATATCAGACGTCATATTGTCGTGGTAATCTAAACAAGAGTTCTTCATATTGTGACCCGATAGAAACAAAGCTTCTTTCACCCATCCATGTTCACTTCCCGCATGTCGAATAATTATTCTTTTACCTCGCGAAACTGGAACTTTTGCAGTACAATTTGTACTTCCATCGGTCCAACTTTTAGACAAAGTGTCGTGAGTGTCGTACCACGTTTCATCGAGATAAATAATTGGACGATTCTCTTCACGAAATTTTCTCAATTCTGCCAAATAATGATACCGCCACTGACATATTCTTCTGCTCTCCATCAAAATTTGACGTTTGTCAATTTTCTTGTATTTAAAACCCATGTTCCGAACAACACTGTAAAGAGTACTAATTGAACAAGAAATATCATAGTCATTTTTTAATTTTTCAAGAAAAACTCTAAGCAAAGGAAATATATTTTCATTGTAAAGTGAATATATTTTCCTACGGATGACATCTTTTTCGAAATCATTGAAAATTCGCGAATTCCCTGTATCAGTTCTTTGTTTTTTATCCGGTACACCTTCCTGAATAATTCTTCGTATTATAGTATACGGCACTTGTGTCATTTTAGCAGTTTTCGATACTGACGCAGTCTCTTTACTATCACTTTTTAAAAAGTTGAAAACATTCAAAACTATCTGTTTTGCATCGTCGGATAGATGCTTGCGTTTTTGATTCCTCACTGTGATAATCCCCTCAAATTTGTCGTTCTCATCTTGCAACATTTTTAACGTTCACTACTAAAGTACTGATGAACATCTGACTTTAAAATATCCTTTACCCCATTTTATATACAATATTTACTTAACTGTAAATGTACTTCTAAAATTTTCTTAAGTAATAGTTTTCTCAGAAAAAAGTGTTGAAAAATACTAATATGAAAAATGTAAATAATTTGGCTTTTATAATCGGATAAAGTAATTCGTAAGTATAAGATTTCTCATAATTCGTGCCTGTACGCCAAACAACCTTACTCCCCGTTGAGAAGGGCCAGCCTTTCTGGTTACCGAGTCAAGTCAATCGCCAAATATTTTCGAACACTCTATAAACGAGTTGCAACTTCTCCTAAACCACTCCAAGTCAACAAACGCCCAGGAGGCCTATTCAGTATTCTATAACTTTTACCAATATTGATACGCGCTCCATCTTCGTAAATTTCCTAGCGAATATCGTCGAACACCGGCGGTTATAACCGATTTGCGAGACATGACGTCACACCCAGCGGTGAATTTGAGACGGGATTCCAAGCACGCATAGGATCTTGGAATTTAGTTATCCAGATCGAAGCTATCAGTTGTTTCGGCGCCATCATTGAATCGTTTAACTTTCGACTATGAATTTTTTGTGTTGATTGAATTTAAGTGGTTTTTAATTTCATCTTTTTGTAAGGTTTGTAAGGAGTTGAAACTATACTAATTATTTTATTTTAACATGAATTTGTTTATACTTGTTGCAGACAAATCAGCATGTACGATAACTGAATTTTAATCAAATTTCAGATTGAATAAGAATGCCAGTTGGTATGTTATCGACTATTCATCTCTTCTTATGGATATCGGCAAACGGATCTAGCGAATTCCTACACATTTGAGCATTTAACAAGTAATATTATTTATTAAATGATTTGACGTTAAGATGATACAATTTTTTTGAACAATTTTATTTACAGGAATTTATAACTAGGTAATGATGGCATTTGACTTTTTAACTGTAGGAAGCTACCAACGCAGTGTTAAAAACAACTTGCTGGCATGTATAAGCCAGCTATTTTGTGCTTTAGATTTTGCGAAAAAGATAAATAAATGACGCGAAGAACATGTACAAATAACTTTTTCTACAGTCTATATACATAGCAGCCATTTGCGCTCTCTTTTGTCAACGCAAAATGTCACTTTGCCGCTCTAGAGCGACAAAGTAGAAAAACACGCTCGCTCCTCAAATTTCTAACTATACAATGTTGAGAAATGTTACTTGGCTACATTCTTAATGGAAACGTTTAGTCAGGAATTAATGACGCTGTAGTTACACATTACCCACTTAACAAGTCAATTTGACATATAACTGCTTCGGCGGTATGTTACATAACGAAACAAAATGCCGCACTGCTGTGAAAATAAAATTGGGCATTCCTTTACAAAAACGAAAGTATAAAATGCTTAGATTAGATTGAAGCAATAGCCCAAGAAGAATGGAAAATACCGATAAGTAAAAATAAATAAAAAATAATTTTTTTTTATGGTGGAGGACCCCATTGTGGCGACTGTAGAAAAAATCTTGTGTGTGTTTCGAGCGCAAATGGACATTGTCGATTTCGAGAGAATACCTCGCTCTTGCGTCGCGCGGCAACAACCTCTCAATCGACAATGTCCCATTTTGCGCTCTTAATACACAAATAGCTATTATGGGTAGTTGGAAAGAATTTTGTAAACAAAGGGAAAAGCGAAAGTGGTGATTTAGATTTACTTTGTTTCGAAAGATGAATAGGTATGATTCCTATTAGACTTTGAAGATATGTATTCAAAACGAACATTTATATTTATCTTTGTTTCTTAGGTAACGAAAGGGTGAATTTAGAAAGTAAAAGCTCCATTATGTTCCAAATTTCCTTCCAACGGTGCAACAACACCCGTTGTAACAGTTTCGCTAACTTTGGTGCACCAATTGCTAGCGATACAGCGAATCACTGCCACAGCTACAATGATTACTACAAAAGTTGCAGCTGCATCCAAAAGTAGGTACATATGCAAGCCAATTTCGTATTACCAATTCATATAGATAAATACAAAGAAAATCTGTATAAATATTATGTATTATAAATTTTGTTTGTGTGTTCCAGGAAAATCAAAAAATACAACAGCCATGCTGAAGATTTTAAAGAAATCAGTGAAGTCTATTAAAGCGAAGAAGCTGGGTGAAGAAGTGGCGAACATGAACAAAGAATTGAATAATGCTATTATAATTCTAAAAAGAATAGCTGTAACGGTAGAAAGCATAAATGAAAAGCTATAATACATATCAAAATAAAAAATACCTGTATGTGAATTGTTTTCCTTGTCATTATTTTTTTACGTCCCTCTTTTACTTTTGCAAAGTAAATAATAAATATCACATACAGTACTTGTACATAATTATTATGCAATAACAAAATTACGTAAGTATATGCATATGTTATAAAGCTGTTCCCATTAATAGACCATTTCAGAAATTCAAAGCGCATGCGCCAAGTGTGTGACTGTGATAAAAAGTTAGTGCCGTTGTGCCGTATATCCATCCTTGTTCACATGACAATTCTGTTTATTTCACAGTCATTTTTTGTTTTGTAGGTTTCGTTTTTCAAACAATTATGTTGGGTATTAAGCTTCTGGTTCCCAAAATATTGACATTTGAAATGTTTTGTTTGGTTTGTAAAATTAAAAATCTGATGTGGCCAACACATAACCTCTCGCCAGATATTTTACCTGGTTGTACGCATAAAACGAAAAATATTTTTAAATACAAATACATAATATTCATGTCTCACTACAAAATAATTCTCACATATATTTGCAAAATCTATGGGATATTTTAAAATAAATTATGTTCAATACTTACATTTTCTTTATTTTCAATATCCTGAAATTTTCTTTTTCTACTTTCCTTTTCTTTTTCTTTATATTCGTCATTTTTTCGCAAATTCCTTTTAATTTCTTTTTTACGTTTCTTTTGCGTTGTTGACTTTTTTTATTTTCATAATCTTCATAATAATATACAAATATTTTTGACAGAGGCATACAAATATTTTTGACAGTGACATTTATGTGTCAATTACAAACATTTGAATTTCTTGCCTTGTAGTAGTTTGATCTGAGATTTTTTACATCAAATTATTTTATATGCCTTTCTTTATCTCTAAATCTATAGAAGATATAATAATGAATTTATATTTATTGAATAAAGAATTTAACGTTCTTTAATATAAGTATTTACATAAATTTTCGATAAATAATATTTAGACGATTTTTTTCTTGTAACTACTACTTCCGGTTGTCCAATTGTTACCAAAACTGACTGGACTCTTCCCCTTATTGTTAGATTGAGGAATCCGTAGTTAAAAATGTCTTAAATCTCATAGTATTTGAGATATAGTGAATCCAACATCCACACACACATCCACACACACACACACACACACACACACACACACACACACACACACACACACATACGGACATCATCGTAAAAATGTTATAATCGGATACTAGGGACCTTAAAACGTGCTTATTCATTAAAATCTGGATATGCGATTTTTAGCATGAATACAATACCTCTCTTAGCGAGAGGTAAAAAAGGGGATTAAGTATGGTAATACAATATTTTATAATTGATTGATGAATATACTTCAATTTTTCACATACTAAAATAAGTTTTTATTTGTAAAATAAGAATTTAAACCATACCGTATACTTAAGTTCATATTAACAACTATGAAGTTCTAAAATATAAAATTATATGCCCGGGGTCACGCATAAATTTGAATTTCCGCCACTTAACGGCACTAACTTTTTAGTTCAAAAAGTAAATGTAGTGGTCGCTCAAATTTCTGAAATGGTCTATTAGATTCATTAGATATAAAATAACATGATTTACTCTAAAGGTCTAAAGGATATTGAACATATACATTGCAATATGTATAAATAAAGTACTATGCAACTAGAAAATTCCTTTGTTAATTTGTAAATATCGGATTTAAATATATTGCCAATCCATTCTCAAATCAGCAACATGGTGACACTAAAATTACTAGTATTATCTCCAAATCTATCGTTGGAGAGGGGAAAAATTAAATCAAGATCTTGGTAAAGTTACTAAAGAATAGGTACTCAGCTGTGATTGCAACCAAAAAATTTGATCCAAATTGTAAAATCAGTGCCGTACCCAGAAAAATTGCCTTCCACATTCTCTTACTGTTTCTGAGCAAGTCTTAAACGTGTACTTAACAAATCTTTTTCCCAACCAAAAATTTGATATTGAAAAATTAATCGTTAAATCGGGTCAATACAATTCATATAAAATTACTGTTATGCCTTCTCTGTACGATCAAATTGTGGATCCCAACCTTTGGCCCGAAAATGTAACTCTTAAAAAATTTATAAATTTTTGAAAAAGAGCGATTACACAAACACCGAAATAATATTGACACCGATGTCCTCCGTATTGTTCACTTTAATATTAGAAACCTTAACTGTAAGAATCACGAGCTTAACGTTTTTCTAGCTAAAGTTAACCTTCCTCTTGTTTTATGCTTGTTTACGTGAGCGAAGGAGTGAGGTATTTATAAACTTTTCTTAAAAATTTATTGTGATTGCCTAGTTTTGTAATATTTCTGAAATTTTTAATGAAAAACTTGTTTTATGATAATGATCGGCTGTTCATTATAGTTGGTTGATGAAGATGACAATGAAAAACAATTAGTTGAATTAATTGCAAGATCGTACTGTAAAATTCAATTTAGCAAAGAAGCAGACAGAATGTTTGGGAGGAGCAAATATAAGAATATCTCTTAATAAATTATTTTATTTATGCATCAATGATAAATGATTATTAAATATTGACCTATTTTTAAAAAAATGTCCTTTACACTAATACTTTTTTATTATATTTGTGTTTTTCTTACTGTCCTTCGATTCATTTTATTTTTGAATCTATTACTCGTATAATCAAAACAAAAATTCAAAATTCGCGCTTTTAAAACCCGGAGGTAGAGCAGTATGGCGGTCTCCTATGATGCGCGCAAATTGAACCTTAAAGCGAGTTCCCGTTTATATTTAGTTCAGTGCCTTAGCCACATCCATGAAAAGTCCCGATTACACACAATAATATCTGTATTTTTTTACAAAAGTATTTAAGCTTTGCGCTAAGGGTTTCATAGAGTATACTAGTATTTTTATATCACTGCATGCACTACTTTTACATTTAATTAATAGTCAAATATTCTGCCCATTGTAACGTGAATTGAAGTAAATTTTTTCCTGGTTACATAAACAGCCCGAGAGTTAGATCGGAGGTCGTCAAATAAATAACATTGCATCGTAGAACAAAAACAAAATATACGAGCCAGTGTGAAATTTAAATGTAGTAGTTAAGTACTCCGCCAGATAGAATGTAGACTTTGAATTTGTTAAGTTTTATGAGGATAAGTATAAACTACAAAAACTTTAGACGAATAAACTTATTATAACTGCCAATGCATTATGCATGCTGATGATATTAATTAGTGCTGTTGATTTTGAAAAAAAAAATGGAATTCGAAAATTCAATTGAAAAATAATTTGTAATTCGAAAATTCGAATTTTAATCTAAATTCCAATCTCGAGTATTTACGAAGTTAGAATTACATATTGTCAAGTGTAGTTAACTGGTATTTATTGTACTTTGCTTTGTTATTATTAATTTCAGAAAAAATATTTCCAAATTGACTTCGTGGCGACATGTTAATTAAAAATATTTTGCTTTCAACAATAAGCGGCAAGTTTAAACAAGTCATGTCATTGTAAAACACGAATAAATAGACGGCGGCATCAACTATCGATTTACAAAATTCGAAAAATATTCCGAATTTTGACTTCGAAATTCGTAATTCGAAATAGTATGATTTTTTGAATTTTGAAAATTTCTTAATTCGAATTTTGTCAACAGCACTAATATTAATATTGTGCTATATGTATATGCAATCAACACATCACCCTTGTAATGATTATAGAATAACCTTATGTTTTTATTAAAAAGATGTCACCACTGCCCATCAGAACTTGATACTGGGACAAAGTTAACGAGAAGTTAACTGTGTTTTGTTCTTGTGATGTTTTAAATATAATTTGGTTCTTACATTTTATTAAGACCTTTATTATTTTTTATTTATTATATATTTAATTCCTGCTTTTCAGCTTAGAATTTTTACATTTATAAAATACAGTATTAATTTGGTTGCGTTATACAATACAATATATTTTATTTATTTCATTTCTTCTCTCGTCTTTCGGAGTACTTTGGCCCATTCCTCTCCCTCACCGGACTCGTCTAGGATAGCGTGTACACTACTGGTTTGTCTAGGAAGGTATCTGCAATTGTACAGCAAGTGTGTTAATGTTTCTGTCTTTTCTTTACGAAGTCTACATATTCGATATTCTTCTTTCATCCAATATTTATTTTCGTTTACCTCATTTCCGCATCTTAATCTGGCAATTACTTTTATAGATTTCCCATTTTTAGTTCTTAGGTATTGCGGAAGTCCGACTGGTCTGATGTCTTTGTATATTTTTCCATATCTTGATTCTTGTATCTTCATATCTTGTTCCTGCTTCTGTATGTCTTGGTCTCTGAAGGCTAATTCGACATTGATGTTGGTATTTGCATATCTTTTTCTTTCTATTTCGGTAGATGAGTATCCATTCTTTTCGAAATACTTCTTTCTTCTTGTCTCCCATGGTGTTAATGGGGTTTTTCTATCTTCCTTCTTCTTTATTTCTTTCCAGCACTGGTGTACTATTCTGTTTGGGTCGCAGTTTCTGACTTTTTCATCGTACTTGGATGCTCTTAATCCGGCTGCTATTCTTAATTTTTCCCTATTTGTTTCCTCGAGTACAATGTATTGTGGTGTGCTTCTTTCCAGTCCAAGTGTCCATTTTAGGTATTTAAGTTGTATTTGTTCAAACTTTTCTATTTCTTCCCATCCCCAAATTTCTGCGCCATACATAATTATACTTTTTATTATGGAGTCGAACAACATCATCCTTATTTTGTAATTATTTTTGAATTTTCTTTCGGCTATGCTCCATACTTCTTTCATGGCGAAGTTCGCCTTTTTTGCTACTTGTTCTATGTGACTTTTTATATTATTACTTTGTTTAAATGTGTATCCTAAGTATTTGAATTCTTTTACCCTTTCAAGTTTCTGACCTCTCCATACCCAATTTTCGTCTTTTTCTCTTCCGCCACCTTTCTTGAACTTCATTATTTTGGACTTCTCTACATTTAGCTGCATTTTCTTTTTTTCAAGGTAATTGTTCAATCTTTTAATCATGGATTACATTTCCTTTTCGGTTTTTGACAGTAGTACTATATCGTCTGCGTAGGAAAGTGTCCAAAATTTTGTGTTTCCTACTATAACTCCCCCTGTTTGCCCTTTTTGAAAGTGTTGCTCTATATCTGCCATATATATTGCAAACAGTACTAAGACCTATATCCTCTTCGGTTAAGGAATAATACAAATATAAAAAGTTTGTATGCAAACTGCAATAAATAATAAATATACAAATTTATTCTGTATCTCCATGATGACAAATTAGAACATGAATCATTATTATATTAAAACTGGACTTAAAAACCCTATGATAAGGCCTATCAAAATTTATCAGTTTTGAAAATATTCGAGTTTTTAATGCCTTTTATATTTACTATTAGGCTACTTACATGATATATTTTTAGTATACATTATCAAAACATTTAAATTTCACTTAGTGATACTCCCCTATTATATATCAAATAAATATATCATCACGGCATATTACTCATTGCTGGGTGTGCCAATCTGCTTTGTACGCAGATATCGGTAATGATGACATATTCGTACCGTGCGGGCGATTATAAGGCGTAATCTCACAGGCACTCATTGCTGACGTGGAGAGTGCACAACAAGGATTATTTTTGTGCCATTTAAAATTCGAAATATTTTTTTTGAATTCCTTTTTATGTAAATTAATGCAGAAAATAATGAAACAGTTCAAGTAAAATACATAATATTTGTATTAATTGGAACTAATGTAGTTTTTTATTCATTATTTTATTAAAATGCTTATTATTCATGCATATTTGTAATAATAGGGTATTCTCTCATTTTTTTATTTCTTAAAGAACAGTTATATCGAAGAGTACCTGTGAAAACTCGAGTTAAAAATTACTTTTAATAAGCGAGGTATTAATTTTTAAAATTTTATTTTATTGTGTCACGTGATAGTGACGTACTAGTTGTACAGTACCAGCTGCGTGCTATCAGTGGTTCATGCGGCCTCTTATCACATTCGAACATAAAGTAGGGATTTCAACTGGTCTCCCATTGGCAGGTCATCTAGTACATCAGCAAAATTTAAATGCTTTATATCTTTTGTAACAATCAATTTATAATATGATTTTTTGTTTTTTCCCTGTTTACCTATCAACACTAATATTTTTAATAAATTTTGAATATTGGTAGTCCTCAGAGAATACCCTATTACTCACCACGAACGTTAGGAATTTTAAATATATGTTACGCCCAAACTACGATACCTCTCAATGAACGAAGAAGACAGCCGCCACGCGTTGCGGACAGTGCTGAACGACCAAATACCGAAATATGATCATTTTTCGCATTGTGGTCGTGTTTTTTTGACAACGACTCGTTCTGGATACTTCAGAATGCACAACAACCTATCGTGGTTTTGATATTTAACACTTTAAGTGCCACCATACAAGAAATATGTCTCAGGGCCCACCACCATTTTTGACTGTAAATGGTTGATAATACTACAAGAATTCATTTTAAGGTATCAGATTGCGAAATTAATAAATTTTACGTTACTTAGAGCAAAATTAATTGGTGGTGACAAATTGGTCTTGCTCTTCCTCCAGCTTTTAAAATTGTCCAATACAGCCGTGTGAGCCCAACGTGACACCTCACCATTTCTTGTCTGAATCAGAAGTATGTTCATAACTCTAATAGTAATATTTGACTAAATGTATTTTATATATTGTAACAAAAACGTTGTTTGTTACGCTTATTTTTTTATAAATTTTCTTGCTCCAATCCTGTCAAAATTTCCATTATTACCTCTAAAATTTGAGCATCAATTCACCGTATTGATCTAGTTACAGCCTTCCTTTTGCGATCTATTTTGTAGTCATATTCCCTAATCACCTTTTTTCAATTTTTCCATTCAGTTGGATTCCTTTTATTTTGTGGTTAGGAAATTGTTTATTTGTCACAGCCAGTGTTGTCTTCTCGCGAATTATTTAAGGAAAGTAACTAGAAATGTAATTGTTTAACGCTAAATTTATTTTGAAATTTGATTAAATTTGGAAACTTATTTTAATATCTTTCCTGTGTTTAAATTTTTCATTAGCTACACTTTACTAATTTTATTATAGATAGTTTTGGAAATTTCTCATATTACTACGAAATTATTAAGGGATTTTTTTATTATCTTTTGATGGGATCACTGCTTTTTTTCGTTTACCGGAGACGCGTAGAATCATCTCGCTCTCTTGGCAGTGACTTGTGAGAGAATACACACGTCTTTTTTTATTTTTGCGAGTTGTTTAAAGTACTTTTGTCTGATTGAAATATGGTTTAGAGTTTTGGTATTCGATACTAGCCAGTGGAATTTAGGTAAGAGCTTTGCACTGTTTTTTTTTGTGATTATTTTGAGCGGCTTTTTATTAGCCTTTTTTTCAAGTTAATAGTAGTCATGTTCCGTCCCACGCGGTTTTGTCCGTGGGATAAGTGAAGCTCTTACTTTAATTCTTGCGACATATTTCAACATAAAAAGGACGATTGTTTTGTCTCATGAGCCCAGCCTTGAGCATTTCCATCTTCTTTTCCCGTGTCTCGTTTGTTTTGTGTTTCCTTTACCCGGTCTCCCTCGACCTCCATTTTGTGTCGCACTCGTGTGTTCGCGTGTCAGTAACGTGGTTCTAGCGTGGCTAGATTTTTTTGCTAGGCAATTTTTCGGCTCGGTTTTTATTGCCGCTTTTATAGTCGACTTCCTAGAGTCAATATTTTTTTTTTGTAGCGGCGCACTACCGGTTTTCTTGTTTATTTTTGTGGCGCTACATCCAGTGACTCGACGGAGTATTGCTTGGTTATTTTTCTTACTGCGTGGCGTATCTTTAAGTCCGAATGACTTATTTTAGCGGTATTATTTCGTGGCGCAGTGAAGAATATAGTTTAGCCCGACTTACCACCTTACGATCTCTCTCTACTTTGTATGTTTCTTCTCTTTCATACGGCCGTTCTTCGTGTTGTCTAAAATTTTTGTTTATTATAACTTTTTTTTTGTTTTATATAACTTTGTGGTGCACCAAGTTTTTATAATTTTTTATATACATTTTTTGTGAATACTCGCGCCTGGAGCTCATTTAGGGACCGCCCTTTTTTATCGTATTATACTGTGTATTGCCCTTCAGGCCATTTGTAAATCTCTGAGAGATTTGGTACTGGCGAGTATTTTTTTTAGGGTAGCCGGATCCGTATGGTTTATTTTTGGGGCCCTGAATTTGGAAGTGGCTGGGCGAGGTTAGCTCTGGCTGCAGTTAAGCCGTTGGACTACTCGAGAC
This sequence comes from Harpalus rubripes, assembly GCA_963082715.1. Taxonomy (NCBI): domain Eukaryota; kingdom Metazoa; phylum Arthropoda; class Insecta; order Coleoptera; family Carabidae; genus Harpalus; species Harpalus rubripes. The sequence goes on from OY720455.1 coordinate 20,360,040, forward strand.
CTGCGCCGTGGTATATTTTACAACAACGCCTGAGAAAACCCAGTATTCGGGGCTGCATCCTAGCCAGCCTTAAGGCCTAGTGGAGTGGCTCGAACGGCTCTCCCTCTACGAGTGCCGAAAAGGAGTAGTTACCTCAAACGCTCCGTTTCTACTCCGTCAGCCTGCGAGCAGCCCCTCGATACAACTGGACGACTTCCCGCCGTTACCAGGGCAGGTTAAGCTGCTATCTTTTCCGACGTTGCCGGTGGCCGATAGCCAGAGCGCCGACCCCCGTCCTTCCAGATTCGGGCTCTGGAAAGGCCGTACGGTCCTTTCTTTTGTTAGAGCTATTCATTGATGTTGTAATCTCCAGCGTGAGTAACTTTATTTTTTTTTATTAAATACTTTTACTAAACCTTATTTTTATTAAATATTTTTACTATACTTTACTTTATTAGAGTGGACTCTACTCTAACTCCTTTTCCTTTTATAGAGTCTGGCGCCCACTAATTTTTTTCGAGACCCGATCGTTTTGTTTTTTTTTTCAAAATTAAGTTGTCATTTTTTATTAAATTTTCATTGTCGCGAATACCTGTATCTCGAAATAAATTACATACCCTAGACCCAGCCGCCGCTTTCCTTTTTCAGCTAGCCGGTGCAAATTTTATGAGTGTACACTTACAGGTAGGAGGAGTTTGCTTATTTTTTGATTTTTTAATTATCCTCTTGTGTCACAATATTAAATAATTTTTTCACAAAATATGAACAAATATACTTCTAAAATTACTATCTATATAACCCTGAATTTACGGCCGCGTGAAATCACATTGGTCTCACAAAATCAGTAGGCCAAACACGGTTTGTGACGTCAGGCTACACTTTACTCTCTAACATATGTTTCAATGGTATATTCAAGACCAGTGCAGCACCACACAGCCGAACATGTAATTTAACATGGTGAGTCCACATAGGTCTCACGCGGCAGAATGGTTAAAAAAGTGTGAGACCACGTTGGCACCACATGGCACTTAAAGTGTTTAGATTAATTTATTTAGTTGGTGTGACTCTTTGTATTCAATGTTTTTATCATGTAGAAGGTTCTCGAACAATGTTAACGGAGTATAGAAACCCGCCAGGGAAGACAGCCGGACAGTCTGATATAAACAAGCGTCGTGAAATGAACAGTTGGTGATATAAACAAATAGTCGACGAGTGGTGAACATAAATAAATGTAGTTATATAAAGAAATAAGTGAAATTAATATTGTTTAAATAAATAATCTTAGTGTTTAAGTGTTTTATAATATTCTTAGTTTTTAAATTAGTGTTAATATTTCTTTAAATTTATTATCTTGTAATTATCTTCTAAATAAAAATCAATAAAATAAATATATCATCACTGCTTATTACCTATTGCTGGCTACAGTATGTTCATTTCTGCAAGAAACTATAGAAAATGGAATGGAATGGTACTAAAAATGTTTACTGCAATTAATTTTGCGAATTAAAAAAAAAATCATTCTAGAAACTATATATCAAATAATGTTATCCGTTAAAGTTTGGTGCATAAAAAATCTGTATATGCACCACTTTTCTTGTAGAGGGTAATTCTAAAACAGAAGAAAATCAGTATAGTAACTATATGTCTATACCGCAAGTAGCGAGTAGCAATAATGTCACTGTGAGTTAGGGTTGTTGCGCCCCATTGCACGTTTATCTCGTCCTGTTCTCAGCCTCATCTGTTCGGTTCTTTCCATTGTCTCTGCGGTTAAATGGTTCTCATGTTTCTCCCTCAAATTTCGCAGTTCAACAATGAAACTACACCAGTTTGAAGATTTTGTATATGATATTAAATTAGAAATAACACTTGACGATGACATTTTTTGGTACTTGGCGACGGGTGACTTAAGTAGCATAATAAGCATGACAGGAATATCGAACATCATTCCTTCTGAAAAAAATCCACGTTTATATTCACCTCAATTCTGTGAGGAAGTAGCTAAATCTTAGCAACATTATTACAAATTATAACCAATAGAAACAAATGTAAAGCTTGTCATATTCAGGTTTTATTCAATGTTTGCAATTATAATGGGTTATGCAATAGCATTGTTGTTAAGAGTTAGTAACTGTGTTACCTACATAATTGGGATGATTATTATGGTATTAGGGCCGTTAATATAATCAGGCTAACTTTAACACTTTAATTAAAATTACATAAGGCTTTATCTTTAATTTAAAGTAATGCTAAAGTGCTCGCTACAGTACTAAATTTATTTTATGAAAACGAACACTACTTTAATTTTAACTTAAAGTGCTAAAGTGAAGATACAGTTTATTATGAAAACGGACCTTAGTTTATGAATTATTGATAATCTGCGAATAAAAGCAGAATGGCACATCCAGAGAAGTGGGCAATAAGCCGTGGAGATAAATACAATATTTGTTAACATGTTTTTTTTTTCATTATTTTATTTATACAGTATGTCTCAGAAAAGTGCAGCCATATGTGATTTTCTGTATCAATAATCATAATAATAATAATAATAAAAATCTGATGTAGCCAGCACATTACCTTCCGTCAGTTCTATGTATTTTGTACAACTTTCATACAGAAAGTTCCTTGCAAAAGATTATATTTCTTGTACATTACATTCTGGCAGTTGTATGTATTTTATACAAATTCCATACAGAAAATTTCTAGCAAAAGATCTTATATATCCAGTAAAATTAGAAGACAAACACTATGCCAGTTGCACTTGACAAATGACACCTTTCAATCAGAATTGTCTTAATATAATATAGTAGCTGTTTCCATAGCTGGCTACTTTTGGAAATTTAATTTATTTATAATTTTATAACTATTTAATATTAATTACAAAATGCAGTCAAATCGTATAGAGAATAAAATATTCTTTAATATTTATAATAACATTAAATGTGAAAAAATGATACTTAACATAGTTTAAAAAAAATTATTAAAATCTTCAAATGAGGGTTTTGTTTGTTTGTTTGTTTGTTCAATGGGGGGGCCTTGCAGCCGCGCGTACTCAGGCCTACTGGCCCATTGTACTTCCCCTATACTCAGGGTCCCTTAGCTAAGTCCTGCCGCCTCCACGAAGGTGGCAAGCCTATTGTAAGAGATCCTCTGGATTTCGTGAGGCTCTGGAAAGAGAACCTCCATGTGTCTCCTTCTGGTGGCAACTAGTGCTGCACATTCACAGAGTATATGTTCCGTCGACTCTTCGTCGAGACCGCATCTTCTGCACGAATCGTCATCGATTATGCCGATCGTCTTCAGATGTTTGTTAAGAAAATGCCCCGTGAGCATTCCAACACAAATTCTTAGTTTTCTTCTACTCAATTGTAAAAGATCCTTGGCTTTTCTTGGAGCAGGTCCAGGTATGAAGAGCTTTGATTGTCTCAAGCCCGGTTGTTCTGACCAGTATACTAGATGTTGGGTGGTCATCCAGTTCCTGATCGTGTGTCTAGTAAAGCTTTTGGGGAGCCCGAATGCTGGCTCCGGCCCAATATAGGCCCTGTCTGAGCCCTCACGTGCCAGAGCGTCAGCTTCTTCGTTCCCCCTTATGCCTTTATGACCAGGTACCCACACAAGTTTCACATGAGGGTACTTCCGATTGACCAATTGTAACCAAAATCTAGTCAGCTCTTCGTATGGATGTAACGAAGAAGAATACGAAAGAATTATAATTTTTGAAATTGTAGTATTGGAGTTATTGCAGACGAAATTTTTGTTACACACACGCACATACTCACATACTTGCATATCCACACACATACGGACATTATCGTAAAAATAATAAAATCGTATTCTAGGGACCCTAAATCGTGCTTATTGATTAAAAACTTATAGAATTTTTCGACCAAAGACAATACATTTCTTACCTAAAGGTGACGGAAGGTAAAAATCTTCTAAAGTAAAAAGTTGCCGTTTTACAAGAAAATTACTCTGGACTGCCAAAGTTGATGTAATGTTCACAGATTGTTCATAAAATTAGTTAAAGCTGAATATTACAAGAGTAAATTGTAAATTACCATAAATACTAGAAGTAGGAGGAAATTTTATGAGAAAAAGTGATTCAAAATTAATTTGAAAATATGTATGCAAAAAGAGTAAACGGTAAATCTAGTTATATGGGCATATTCGAATTAGTTTCGAAGTTCTGTTGACATTAAAATCATTGGTAGGTAGCACAAGCCTTGTTTTATCTAAAACGCTTTAATATATGTATATCAAGGACGCGAAATTACTCTTTAGCGTACCAAGAGAAAAAGACAATCTCCAGGGAGCTTCAAACTTTTATGTTCCCATTTGTGCATTAAAAGGATACACGCTTGATTTATTTCGTAGCCACATCAGTTCTGCCGCTGCTGAAGAGAGTGATACGTATTCCGCCTACGTGGAGAAGAGAGCTACGCATGTTTGCCGTTTGGTGCTCGAGGAGACTGTATTTCCGAAGACTCGTATCAAGAAGCCGGATGTCGACTTTCGGTCGGTGTCGCTTCCCCAGTCGGCGTCAGCAAAGCACGTCAAGGTTTCTTCTGCATTTTTGCGGTAGCGCAGACCAAAGTCCAGAATTCCCTGTAGATACCTGAGGATCTTCTTGAGTCCTTTCCATAATGCGTTGCACGGCTTTTCTTGGTGTTGACTATAGGATTGGACAGCGACGTTCAAGTCTGGCCTTGTTGTCAACGTTGTGTACATATTAAGTTCACGGTATGTTACGTTTCCCATTAGTTCTTCGTGATTATCGTTGACGATTGGTTTAAGTTCAATGGGAGTCTTAACTGACTTGCAGTTTTTCATATTGAACCTTTTTAGTAGGTTTAGAAGGTAGACTGGTTGGTTTATGTGAAGTTCTTCGGCGGTTCTCTTGATATTGATTCCCAGGAACGAACAAAGTTCTCCCAAGTTCTTCATGTCGAATCTATTCTTCAATGACGTCTTCAGGTTGTCGATTTTGGTCCTGGAGTTTCTTGCGATGGTAGTTTTGTGTACTTCGAGTGATTGTAGTAGAGGCATTTGTCGGCTTCTGAACGTTGTAGGCCTATCTTGATTACGAAATCATCAAAGGTAGCGTTCCATTCTCAGTGGGATTGTTTCAGTCCGTAAAACGTCTTGTTTAGTTTACAAACAAAACCGTCTACATACTTGTACCCAGAAGGTGGTTTCATGTATATTTCCTCCTTGAGGTTGCCATGGAGAAAGGCATTATTGACGTCCATTTGGTTAGCTGAGAGTTAATGATTGACAGAAGAATCCGAAGTGTCGTTAGCTACTGGAGCGTAAGTTTCATTCTAATCGTATCCTTTGCGTTGAGCACAGCCTTTTGCTACAAGACGGGGTTTGTATTTATCGATGTTCCCATTGGCGTCGCATTTAATTTTAAAAATGCATCTTGAGTTGATGATTTTTTTCTGTCGGTTCTTTTACTATTTGCCATGTTTCATTTTTGTCCGATACATCGAGTTCCTCCTGAACTGCATCCATCCAGTGTTGCTTGCGAATCCTGGTTTGTCTTCGAAGCAATTCGGTACCTCATCTACGAACAATTCGGCATGAAGTGCGATAATAGCATAGTCGTCTAGGTATCGAGGTTGGGTCCTGGTTCCAAGTCCTTGTGCTTCTACGAGGATTTTCAGGGTCTAAGTGATCCAGGGTGTCCTCAAAGGATTGGTCTGACGATTCTTCCTTCTGTTCTTCATTTTCGTCGTGCTTCTATTCTTCCAGTATATCCTCCATTGTGTCCTCTTCAATTTCTTGCTGGTTCGGTTTCGTGGATCCAGTCATCGCTTGTCGTCCCTTCAAAGGTGAATTTCGACTCCTGGAAGACAACTTCCTTCCCATTCATCAATTTTCGTTTTTTTTGGACACCATAGTACGTATACATTCGGACAGTAACCCACTATGTAGCACCTAAGAGTTCTTGACTGAAATTTATCTGGTATCAGCTCCTTAGGTATTTGCAGAAATGCAATGCATCCAAAGACGCGCATTTTTTTTAGGTCCGGCTTCTCGTTAAACCATAGCGCTGCTGGGATTTGTCCATCAAGGGCAGCAGTGGGACTGCGGTTAATGATGTAGACCGCTCAAAGTACATCCTCGGTCCAGAACCCTTTTCCGAGTTTGGAATGCAGTAGCATGCATCTCGCGCGTTCTAAAATAGTCCTATTGATCCTTTCTGCAACACCGTTTTGTTCTGGTGTATACCTGATAGTGAACTCAAATTGGATTCCTTTAATTTCAAAGAAATCCTTCATTTCTTTCGAAATTTACTCACGTCCGTTATCGCATCTAAATTGAAAGATTTTAAAGTTAAAACGGGCAGTCGACATGGCTTCAAACATCTTGAAATAGTGTAGCACTTCAGTCTACGATTCCAGGGGTTAGGCCGCTGTGAAGTGTGTTTAGTCGTCGATGAAAGTGAGAATGTACCTCTTCCCGCCATGTGAAACAGGACTGATCGGTCCACGTAGATCATTATGGATAAGTTCTAAGGGCCTCTGTGCCCCTTTCCTACGTTCATCGTGTGGTTCTTTGGTTTGCTTCCCTTCAATACATGTGTGGCATCTATTCATGGATTTTTCTTTCTTGCTAATCTTTATTCCGTCTACCAGATGTTGAAGTTGCTCCACGTTGTTTATGTTCAAGTGTACTAATCTTCGGTGCCATAGATCCAAGCTTCCTTCTGGTTGACAGGTTTACGATTCTTCTTGACTGATTCACAGCTTCAATTCGTACAGTTGGCGTATCTTCTTGCTGGCAATGGCAATCACCCTTTTGTTTTTGGAAATGATGCTCATTCCCTCCTTGAAAGTGACTTCCATTCCATTTAATTCCAATTTGCGTACTGACAACAGATTGTACTGGAGACTTGGAACCACTAGAACATCCTTAATTATAATAGAATCGCTTTTAGCTTTTACCTTTACATATTCGCCAATTTCGCCTTTGATAGATGCTTCTAAGAATGACCCTGACTTCGCAATTTTAATTTTTACTGGTAATTGTAGCTTCCTCAAATTTGTGACGTGTGATTTCGAGTTCACAAGATGTTCGTCCAGAATCCTACTGCTGCTTATTCCTGGTGAATCAGTCGTGTCAGTTGCAAAGGAGAAATGTGGGATGTCGGGGTCACCTTGTTCATCAACATCAATTGCCAAGTATGTGGAGTTACGATTTGGCTGGGTCGGTCGTTTGTCTTTCCAGCCCTTTTGTGTCCCCATTCCCCGCAACCGTGGCACTTGTTTTATTTTATTATTATTTATTACAGTTTTATTTAAAATTCAAAATAATACATAGCATTTGGTTGACATTGACAAGTAAGTTGTTCTTCTTTTTTTTCATTGTTTTCTGTCTGTCTTTTTTATTAAAACATTGGCAACTAGACTTACTGAATATATAACATCTTCCCCTTTTTACATATTAAAGCCTTTAAATTTATTTGGACACCTGACTGTCCTTCCAGACCTGGTAACACAACTATTGGTAGTATTAGAAATATTAGTTTCACCAGAGTTATTTGGTAACTCATTATTTGGAGACATATTAGTTGGAGATATATTAATTTCATTTCTAGTATATGTTCCTCCATCTTTCCTTTGTACAATATAAGATCTGGGACTTTGGACCTTTATCCAATACTAATCCAGGTAACCAAACATCATTCTTAGATTTATGAAAAACAACTGCCTCACCAGAATGAAAATCGGGACGTTTTCTAGCTGACCTATCATAATAAATCTTTGACTTTTCTTTCCACAACTTTAAAATCTCTCGGTCTTGAATGTATGTTAGCTTTGGAGTTAGAGTTTTAAAAGAGCCAGGTATATTAGTTCTTAATTGACGGCCCATCAAATTGGACGCCGGAGAATGAACAGAACCTCGAGGTGTATTTCTGTGATTTAACAGAGCCAAATAAAAATCTTCGTTTGAATCCACAGTTTTCTTTAATAGTTTTTTAACTGTCTTAACAGCGCTCTCTGCTAAACCGTTAGACTTTGGATAATAAGGACTTGACATGTTATGATTAAAACACCATTCTTTTTCAATATTTCTAAACATTTCTGAATCAAAAGACAATCCACCATCGGTATACAAGGTCATTGGAATTCCATGTCTGGAGAAAATTGATTTTATTTTTTCTATAACAGTTTGACTTTTTAAATTAGGCAAACTACAGATCTCAATATAGTTGGACAGTGCATCAACTAATACCAAATAATATTTCTGGTTGAGCTCAAAAATATCACATCCGACTTCCTGCCATGGAAGAAGTGGAACATCTTTAAATTTCATTTCAAGTTTAATTTTATTATCCTGATACTTTTGACAAGTTATGCATGAGTTAACATATTTTTTTAATGTCCTGATTAATACCAGGCCAAAACACTGTTAATTCTGCTCTGTTAGTCATTCTTGATACTCCAGGACGTCCAGTGTGTAACTTTTTAAACATTTCACGTTTTAGGCTATGGGGAATAATTATTCTGTCTCCCCTGAACAATATATTTTTGATCAACACAATTTCATCCCTAAACTGAAAATATGGCTTAACATGATCGTCTAAATCTTTATAACTTCTCGGCCAACCTTCCAAGGTATATTTTTTTAATTTAATTATCACTGGATTATTTTCAGAATACTTATCTATCAATTTCCAATTTTCCTTAGTCACTGGTAAATGTTTAATTAGAATTAAAATTTGTAACTCTAACTCTTCATCAAAGTCTGTATCTGTGTCACAACTATCTGTAGTAAAGTCACGGGACAGAGTGTCAGCAATATACAAATATTTCCCGGGTGTGTGGACTATATTTAGACGATAAGGTTGTAACCTTAACATCATTCGTTGCAATCTGGTTGGAATTTTATACAAAGGTTTTTTAATTAGTCCAAGAATAGGTTTATGATCTGTCTCCACTCGTACTGAATCTCTACCAAAAATGTACTGTTTAAACTTTTCAGTGCCGAAACAAAGAGCTAGAAGTTCTTTCTCGATTTGAGAATACCTAACTGTGAGGGTTTTTGAAGCATATGCAATAGGACGACCTTCTTGCAGTATTACAGCTCCTACACCTTTTGAACTAGCATCTACACTTAGTGTCAACTCTTTTTTTTTTATCGTAGAAGCCTAAAACTGGAGCATTTGTAATTAAAGCCTTCAGACTTTTAAAACACTTTTCGTGGTGTTCTTGCCATTGAAATACAATATCATCTTTTAACAATTCTCTGATTGGAGCAGTCAAAACAGAATAGTTTGGAATAAATTTTGATATACAATTAAACATACCAAGCACTCTTTGCAAAGACTTCTTGTCAGATGGAGATTTTAATTGGTTAACTGCTTTTACTTTTTCTGGATCTATTGAAACACCATCAGGTCCGAAACTGTGTCCTAAAAACGTTATTTGACTAACATTAAATTGGCATTTACTACTGTTAAATTTGATTCCCTTTGATTTAGCTTTTTCTAACACTTTTAACAATGTGCTGTATAATTAATTTTTAGTATTAGCCCATAACAATACATCATCTTGAAAAGTTACAACATTATCTATATCTTGAAAAGTTTCACAAATTACTTTGTGAAATATTTCTGGAGCAGGAGCGACTCCAAATGGTAACCGCTTGAAACTATATCTACCCCAAGGTGTTTGAAAAGTACACAACTTAGAACTTTCATTATCAAGGGGAAGCATCCAAAATCCTGACTGTGCATCTAATTTACAAAAACATTTAGCTCCCATAAGCTTAACAGTTATCTCTTCAATAGTTGGAAATGGAAAAAACAGGTTCTATGACGCCCATTTTTACCATTCGATCCAACTCTTTTTTTACTTTTGGTAATAACGCATAAGGAATCTTGCGTGCTGGAGAAACTACTGGTTTTACACTAGTATCTATTTCTAACTTTACTTTAACTGGCACGCAACCCACCTGTCCATCAAATAAATTACGAAAATTTGCAGGAATCACTGTATTAATAGACATTGTTTCCAATGCATCCACTCTTGAAATTAAACCCAATTTTTCTGATGTTTTTAAGCCCAGAATATTCACACAGTCATTTTTTACAACCAGAAACTCAATAGAAAACTTCAACGATTTTTCATGCAATCTAACTGACATTTACCTATCACAGGTAACTTGTTATTTGTAAAAGAAGTAATAATTACCCTTGTTTTTTGGAGACAGGTATTTGGCAGGCCCAACTTCATATACTGCTTCCAACTAATAACATTGTATTGTGCTCCCGAATCTACCTTGAGGTGCACAGTCCGATTGTTTATGATTAATGATGTCATATACCAATCCGTTTTTTTCAGATTATCTACAGTAAGGCACATCGAGATCCCGTCCAGCTGATACTCTTCATCGTTGGTACTTTTCTTTACAGGACTATCAAATTGTCCCTCTAACATATTTACTTGTTTCTTTTCTTTCAGTGAACATTTTCGAGCAGTGATTCAACTTTTTACAAATTACACAACTTTTTCCAAATGCCGGACAACGACCATATTGGTGTGCCACGCCACAAAATTTACAATCGCTTATCATCTTTGGTGTTTCTTTATAATCCGTTCTATCCCTTTGAACTTTTCTTTTTAATAGATCAATTTCCGGTTCTTGTTTAATCTTTATCAATTCTTCTTTCGAGGTATCTATTTGTGTTAGTTGCCTCTTGACCACGGCATGAGTTCTACACAAATCCAATGCTTCGTCTAGTTTTAGTTTTGACGCTCTTAACAGCGTACGTCTTACGTTAGCATCTTTTACTCCACAAATAAATAAATCTCTTACTAACTCATCATTGAGCTTATCAAATTCGCACGTTTTACTCATATTTTTTTCCCCTTGATAATGAAAGTTCTAAGTTGTGTACTTTTCAAAATGAAACTGATTATTGTTTGTATTTACATTCGTGTCAGTTTAAGCAGACTTTCGATAATTCCTGTTTACATTTGGCGTGGGGGTAGGGCGAGTGGCTTGGGACGAAAAGGTATTAGAATACCTTAATAGTCCTTCGTTTCGATTCCTCGTCTATTTTTAACAAAACTCAATGTAAGGTCGTCAGGAGATAACATTTAGAGGGTAGTTACAACGTTGTTGTACTCCTTGGGCATAGTTAATAACAAATGACAAATTACATCAGATTCTTTCAGGGTAGCTCCTGTACTTTTCAGATCTTTGATCATTTTATCAAATTTCAAATAATGGTCAAGTAACGATATTTCATATTAAGAAGCGATCCTTTGGATAATTTGTTATTTGCATTTCTTATCAGCTTTTGCATATAAACTCTGTAGCTGTTTTTTGGTCTGACATGCCTCTGCGTTGTCGCCCTGTTAAACGATTGCCATGTCCGTGTGTTTGGTTTTTATATAATTAATTAGGTCCATTTCCGTCAGAAGCGTCTCGATCCTGAACTTCCAGTTCCCGAAATTTGCCCCGACAAACAGCGGGATGCGATATTTTTCGGCTTCGTCCGCAATTTTAAGGTTATGACTGCGCGTGTTTCCAGTTTAATTTTTTCGTGTACCTAATTCCGTTACTCTATTTCCTTCCTGGGCCCATAACTTGTTGAAAGGTGCAGTAGCGTTTCCCAACCAAATAATAAACGTGGTTGGAAATTACAATTAAACTGTATTAATTTAGAATGATTCTAGCATACACTTTACAAACATAAAACAACCGAATGAATGTTTATTTTTAACATATTGCTGCCGTCTGCCATAGTTCAATTTAATTGTATTTCCAACATGGCTGGGATGTAGATTGCAATTTTTTGTTGAAATGCCTTTTTTAGCTAAAATATAATAAGGAAACACAAAATTGGCGCGCGGAAACAAGTATTTGTATATTTTTTTGAAAAAATAAATTTTGAAATTTTTTTTTAAAAAAACCTGACAAAAACAAGACCTAACGCACAGTAATGAAGAAATTTAAAAAAAATCCTGGCCAAAACAATACCTAACGCACACGTATTTTTTAAGAGCTTTTAAAAGAATCCTGACAAAAACAATACCTAACGCACCAAGCACACACATTCGACATCGCTTGGCCCGGCCCACTATCTTCATTTTAGTTTACAATAGTTTGACAGATGAATGCAAAATTATAAATAAAAAATCTGATGTGGCCAGCACATTACCTTCCGTCAGTTCTACGTATTTTGTACAAATTTCATACGGAAGGTTCCTTGCTAAATTAAATATTCTGTTTCTTGTACATTACCTTCCGGCAGTTGCATGTATTTTATGCAAATTTCATACAGAAAATTATAATTTTGTGACGTTTTCTATATACAGTGTAATGTATCTGCAGAAATAAAAGATTTATTATTATTATTTCTTGTACATTACCTTAAAGCAGTTGTATGTATTTTATACAAATTCCATACAGAAAGCAAAAGATCCTATATTTACAGTAAAATTATAAGACAAACACACTATGTCAATTTCACTTGACACTGACATCTTTCAATCAAAATTTTCTTAATATAGTAGCTGTTTCCATAGCTATAGCTACTTTATGAAATTTAATTTCTTTATAATTTTTTAATTCTATATCCATTTAATATTAAGTATAAAATGTAGTCAAATCGTATAGAGAATAAAATATTCTTTAATATTTATAATAACATTATACGTGAAAAACTGATATTTAACATAGTTTTTTCAAGAAAAACTGTTAAAATCTTCAAATGAAGGTACTTCCGGTTGTCCAATTCTAACCAAAATCTAATCAGCTCTTCACATGGATGTAACGAAGAGAAATACGAAAGAATTATAATTTTTAGAATTGTAGTATGGAAGTTATCGTAGACGAAAATTTTGTTACATACACACACACGCACACACACACACACACACACACACACACACACACACACACACACACACACACACACACACACACACACACACACGGACACACATACATACATACACACACACGCACACACACACACACATACAGACATCATCGTAAAAATAGTAAAATCGTATTGTAGGGACCCTAAAACGTGCTTATTCATCAAAAACTCACCATAGAATTTTTTGACCAAAGACAATACCTTCCTTACCTAAAGGTGACGGAAGGTAAAAATGTTATAAAACGTAGGATAAGAAGGAAAATAAGACAATTTTGCAAATATACATTAAATGAAAAAGTATTATTCGTATGAAAGCGTAAGTACCTACTTAAACATGGAAATATATGTAGTTCACCTAACCTATTTTTTTTCTTCAGAAAAAATGCCAAAATCTCTATAAATATAGCTTTCCGCACTCAATTTTTTGCGGTATTTAATGTTTTTAATGGTTTACCAAGTATATATAACCATTAGTATAAAATTCTTGAATTCTGGATAAACTACAGTTTAGCCCAAATTTTTTCATAGCTACTGCTGCTGCATTAAGTTATTAGAAAAATTCGTGGAACGACTCGTCAATTTACGGGGTTGAAAAAATGCTAAAAAATATGCGATTTCGAGAAAAAGTTATTAAGAAATATTGTTGCTCTCGGTCAGTTATATTACTGGTTAAATTTAACGTACTTATTTCACTTACAGCCTGTATATATTGTGAAAAATGACGAGATCTGTTATAAACAATTAAAATTTGATTACATATTTAGCCTTGATCATGAGTTTGTGTTTTATTGTTATATAAAAAAAAAAATCCCCAGAAACTTACATGTGTCCATCATAAGTGTATTACAAATAGTCTCCCTGAACAAGGGCATATGTTTTGTTTCCCAAGAGTGGAAAACTTACGGCGCGAATGGATCCTACGGATGGGTCGTCTTGGTCTTCTGCAATTCTCGTACCAGCAAATTTTAGATCGAGGATTCCGTGTTTGTCGACTCCACTTTCGGACACCGGAAAAAAGGAATTTGAATCATCCTCAAATATCTGTGGACGTTTTTAGTTCTGGTAAGATTTACTTTTATACTACAATTGCTTTGAAATTATGTGTTAAGTAATGCATAACAGCCGAAATACTAAATATTTCTTTATATATAATGTCCTTTAACTCCTAGGGCCTCTAATAGATTCTTCCAACTGAGCCTATCTTGAGCAATTCCTTTCACTTGGCTCCATGACTTTCCGGTGTCTTTAAGTTCTTGCAGAATTGTTCGTTCCATGTTATTATTGGCAGACCTCTTCGTCTTTTCCCTTGTGGGTACCAGTCTAGTGTTGTTTTGGCTATGTTGTTTCCATCTCGTCTAAGGGTGTGGCCTATCCAGTTCCATTTTCTTCGTTTGATTTCTGCCTGTATTTTCGGTTGGTTTGTTCGAGATAGTTGTTTGTCGTTCGAGATAAAGTCAAACCATTTGATTCGCAATATTCGGCGTAGGCAGTTATTTATAAAGACCTGCAGTTTTTGGTCTGTAGTCTTTTTGTGGTTTTCCATGTTTGACATCCGTATAGCAGAACAGACTTTACGTTTGAATTGAAGATTCTTAACTTCGTTTTCATTGGGTAGGATGAGGATTTCCATCCTGGATTGAGCAAGCCAAAAGCTAGATTGGTTTTTCTGATTCGGTTGTTAAAGTCTGCTTCAGTGCCTCCAGACGTGTCTAGGGTGCTACCCAGATAACAAAATTCAGTAACTTCTTCGATGGTTTGATCGGCTATTGTGAATGGTGTATTGTTGTTTGTTCCTCTGCGTATGGCATTGGTTTTATTGATGTTAATGTTTAATCCCACTTTGATGGCTTCGTTTACCAACTTGTTGAGCTCTTCTTGCATATCTTTTAGCGATTGCGACAAAGGGCAGAATGTCGCTGCGTAGTCGATGTCTTCAAGTTTCGTTTGGATAGTCCACTGAATTTCTCGTTGCTGTTGATTGACATGCTTGATGACCCAGTCCAGAGTAAGGTTAAATAACAAGGGGGAGAGTACGCACCCTTGTTTGACTCCGTTTTTTACGGAAATTCGATTCGTCGTCATACTTTTGTGCATAACTTGGCGAGTAGCTCCGTTGTAAAGTTATGAGGTTACAGATTTTACTTGGCAAAGAGTAAGTATTTTCGATATTTCCTTTTGATCTAAGCTGTCAAATTCACGCTTAAAGTCGATGAATACTAGGTAGAGTGGAGCCTGCCACTCTATTGACTGCTCGACTATAATTTTTACAGTGTTGATATGATCAATACATGAACGATTTGGTCGGAAGCCTGCCTGTTCTGCCCATAGTTTCGGCTCTAACTTCTCTGATAATCGACTGAGAAGGATGAAGGCTACGATTTTATAGATAGTATTTAATAGTGTAATGCCGCGCCAGTTGTCACAAAGGCTAAGGTTTCCCTTTTTTGGTAACTTTATAATAAGATCATCTTTCCATTCTGTTGGAATGTTCTTTTTCCCATATTTCTCTAATCAAAGAATGAAAGGTTTCTGCAAAGAATTTGCTATGAGACTTCAATATTTCTGCGGTAATGTTGTCGGAACCCACTGCTTTATGGTTGTGTAGATTAAGAATTGCCATCTGGATTTCTTTTACTGAGGGTATGTGGGTTTGGATGCGAATGGTTCGGCTTGGTGACTCAAGTATTGCTTCTTCTGATGACACTGGGTTTTCTAATAATTCTGCAAAATGTTCACGCCGTTGTTGCAATTCCTCCTGTTCATTTGTGAGGGTTACTCCACGCTTATTCTGTAGTGGTGGATTACTTAAGAAGTTTCTTTTTGATAGGATTTTGGTGATTCGGTAAAGTTCTTATTTCTTTACGTAAGATTATTAAAGTTTGCTGTTTTCATATTTTTATGAAGGTTTTATTTCTTTATTAAAACTGTTTAGAAAATAACTAATAGTTTATTATTTTATAGTTGCTGCCTCAGAAATGATAGGTGTAGAGGAACACCCACGACAAGCGTATCAGTTATTGAACTTCCTTCCGATAATACTGGAAATATCGCACCGGTGACACCGAAGGGATAAAAACGTTGTACTGCTGGTATGTTTCTTTCATGAATTAATATAAATAATATTCATTTAAGATCAAATTCTAAAACATCGGTTTTATTCCCAGGTCATATTGATTTACATCAACTCTGCGTGAATAGAGTGACGCAATTATCGCCGGAGAAACAGAAATTATATAAACGTCTGCAGAATGCAGAAAGACTTTTAAAACAAAGGCATAAGCGCGGCAGGCTTTTATCTGAAAAGTGTAAGCGCAGAAAAGTTTATGTCCTTTCCTCTTTGTTCTGACCCTCCTCCGTAATTTTCATAAAACAAAGAAAACTCGCCGTTATACTCTAGAAGAAAAATTTCTATTTCTCTCCATAATGAAGCATGGTCCCAGATGTTATAGTTATTTGGAAACACTATTATCTTTACCATCTGTTCCTATTTTGAAAAGATCGTTATCAAAATTTCAATTAAATTCGGGCATTAACGAAAATTTACTTAATTATTTGAAGGGTGTTTCCGAAGAAATGAATCCGAGAGATAGGTGTTGCACCATCATGTTTGACGAGATGGAACTTTACAAACATTTAAATTTTTGTGTTAGCAAGAAAGCTTAGCGCGCAGAAGGTTTTGTGGAAACAGACAGATTCGTGGTATTGCGAAGAAATGGAAGCAACCGTTTGATCAGGGATGTTATCCGAGCCATTCATGAAAAAACAGATTTTAAAATCGTCGCATCGGTTTGCAATGGTGACTCCTGGAACGTAGCTGCCGTGCGTAGTCCTGCGGCGGAATCAGGAAACCAGCCCGACATATTCGTTTACAGTGTCGATGTAATAAAATTATTCGTCTTTTTGATGCTCCTCATTTGCTGAAATGCATGAGGAATAATTTGATTACCAAAGACATTGAATTAGAAGGGAAAGTTGCTAAGTGGGCTGACATTCAGAACCTGTATGAGTTGGATCCCATCCAACCGTCAGAAAATGAAAATTGCG
>OY720455.1:20381960-20461960 GCA_963082715.1 Harpalus rubripes
TGGTTCTTTAATATGTACTTTATGAAACCCATTTGGATGTTATAAAGTACTTCTTTATGACATCCAAATGAGTTCCATAAAGTTTAAACAACCGAAATTGAAATTCCTGGACATGAAATAACGTACATTTTTTGAAAAAGTGGCCAAAATAGAAAAAATAGTATAAAATACGCGTTTCATAAGATATTTCACCGCACTTGTCCCCTTAGAAAACTCGTGGCAAGCGAGCCGTTTCTAAGAATGACGCGTGCGCTAAAATCATGTCTTATGAAACTTGTATCTTAATGTACTATTATTTCATACTGTCCACTATGTGTATTACTTTAGGTTGCTAATTTGAGTCCGGGAAATGGAACATTGCCTGGAAACATTTCGGGGACTGTTGATTTTTAACAAAAAGAAACAAGAAATGTCAAATTCAATTTTTGACAAATCTAGTTTAAATAACACAATTTGAAACTGAAAATTAATATGGTACACTGGAGCACTTGTGCGAGTAAAAAATTGTAGCCTTTTCGTCAATCACAAAATAACTGGTATTCTTTTTTGACAATTTGGTGGGAATAAGCTTCAGCACAGCTTTAGCATAGCCAAGAAAATATGCAGCTGTCATTTTTGACAATCTAGTCAAACAATAATGAAACAATACAACAAGCAATACAAATAAATGTCACAAATTAAAAGATAATGTGACCTAAATTAACTAGACATATTTTTAATTAATATAAATTTTTAAAACACGTGATAGACAGTATAAATAAAACGTCATATGGCCGTGAAGTAGTATTACGGTACGTATTTTAAAATTCCTGACTCCGCTTAGTCGCCTCATCCGTAAACTTCTTATTCGAACCGTAATAACTCACTTTCCAGCCTTATAACGTAAATAACTAATAAATCCGTATTGCAGACTTATAAACATGTAAGTAAATGTATATTTTGTTGTAAAAATGATTTCATTCTATAAAAGTAATGTAGTTAAGTATTATGAGGTTATTATATATAAATAAAACCGCTCCCACAATACGGACAACAGCTTTATAAATATTCTAATTAAGATATGTACAAACCTTATGCCGGGTGGCAGAGCTGGGAGTATCTTATGAAAAAAGATATTCGATGATCTAAGATACTTTTAATATCTTAGATACTTCCTATTTTATAGGTAGTGTATCTTCATTTTAAATATTTTTAAAAATTATCTGTATCTTTTATCTTAAAAATGTTTGTTAGATACTTCTAAAATATTTAAGATACTTTATTTATTTTAGATACTTTTAATGTACTTAGATACTTGGGAATATTATCTAAACGCAATCAAAGTACAGGGTTCAAAAAAATTCCTAACTCGGAGTAGGCTATGCACAAACAAACGTATATGAAATATTGTCAAAAATGTTATCTAAAGAAATGTTATCGAAAATACTTTTCGAAAAATCTATTCCGGCTCTGTTGGCTGGCGCTCGAAATTCGTTGCTTCCCAAATAATTTTAGAAAGAAAATTTTCAAATAAAAATGTAAAGCATAAAATTCTGTACACACGGTGTCAATGAATATGTTTTAGAAATTTATATGGTATGCACAGGATGCAACTTTTACTAGTAAACTCATATGCGGTAACGCATCGTTTTGGAATTAAAGGTCTTTAAAAGTGTAATTATCTACCTTAGTTTTAGTTGGCTGTGACCTATCATTTCAATTATTAATTTTGATTATTTTAATAAGTTTATTCATTTTTGTAAAACACATTGGGCTGAATTCAGCACTCTTCACTAGTGTAGTGATCGTCTCTAGTAACTATGGAAACAACTTGCATCTTTTTCTTAATAATGTAAGGATGCATACGTCTTTCTTTATTTTGTTATTTTTCGATAAGCTTCTTTAGTTAAAGAAAAGTGCTGAATTCGGCCCATTATAATTATTGCTCAAAATAAACATTAACCATTGCACCTTCCGAGCATATTTTGATACATTCGATAAAAAGCGCCAGGACGCAAGAATTTGTTTGAATTTCTTGTGCGGCCCTTATATATTAATACCGTGGTATAAACAAAACAATAATTGAAGTGATCGGTCACAACCAACTGAAATTAAGGTAGATAATTACTCTTTAAGAGCTTGTAACTCGAAAACGGTGCGTTTTCGGATTTGTGTTTATTAGTTAAAGTTAATCTATTTTCGTATTCATTAACATCAAGTATAAATCAATAAACAAAATTTCGTAAATTTTAATTTAATAGTCCCGGAATTAAAATAAAAAAATGTGTTATTTTAACTGTCAAATATACTTCGTTCAATGAAAATAATTAAAATTATTATTCTGCATTGTTATAATTTTGTTAAAAAATTAAATATAAATTAATTTTTATGACAGATAAATTCCAACGACTACTTTTTAACCAATCATGATGCAAAACACTTGAAAATTCAACCAATGAGAACAGTATTATACTGATAAAACTCCGTTACCCCGATAAATTTCCGCTACCAAGTAAATAAACAGTTGTTATTGTTTATAACTGTCAGTGTGACAATTAATTAATATTTCAAGTTTAAAAATAAAATAATAATTAAATTGTTTAATTTTGCGTTTTCTTTGGAATTTATCTCACCAAATACCACACGATCTCTCTGATTTTCTCAGATAAATTTTTATTTTTAAGCACTCATTCTTTTTGCTTTTAAGCAAAATCACGCAAGCAAACTGACATTAGGTAAAACCCCTCCTCCTTTGGAGTTGGGATTTACCATGCAGTTTGCTTTCGTGTTTGTTGCTAAGCAAAAAAAAAAATCGTGCAAAATAAAAATTTATCGATAAAATCAGGAGGTCTTGTGATATTACTTCTGATAAAATAATACACCTATGTATGTCGTTTTGTTTTAATTTTAAGTTCCATGGCTAGAACCACATAGGAATTCAACATGGGATTTTAAGTTTTTTTATGCAATTTCCTGATCTCCTGCTCATTTTACGGCAAAAACTGTAGAACGCAAAGTTGTACAGAATTAAAAGTTGTATACAAAACTGTTTTTTACAGTTTTTTATTATGTTACTACTTTCTTCACAATTTTATTAATAGCACGATACTTGTTTTCTCTTTTTCTGGTTTTATAATGGCCTTATCACACTAGTAGTATCTCTGACTTGTCACGCATTATCCATGACTTCGGTTCTTTTCGCTGACTTACTCCAATGTGATAGCTACAGGGAAGTCATGGATCCTGTTGTCAGATGTAATGGAATCGGTTTAATTTTCTCTGATTATTTATCGCTGACTTCTTTACTGCGCATGCGTAACTGTCTCTGAAGTACAGAAATGTAACTTTACGGAATAAAATATTACTGCAGAAACGTCAGAAGTTGACATTTTTTGTTTGATGCGCATAAAATTATCATGCTTGCCCACAATTGCATTATTTTTCCATCGTTTTCAATCATTTACTTAAAATAATTTGACATGTCCAACAAATTTGAAATATGTTGTCATTAAAGAAACCATATCATAACCAACTTCAAGTATGAAAATCCACTAAAAGTCGGAGAAAACAAAACGGTTGTTCAAAATTTCAGTGTGATAGATCGAGTTGGTCATACGAAATAAGTAAGCAAAAAAGAGTCAGAGATATGATTGTAGTGTGATAAGGCCTTAAGTTATTTATAAACGTTGATTTGACTTATGAAAAAGAAATAAATTAAATAATTCGAATGAGGAACATATCCTTGTTATAAGGTAATATTATGATGGAAATAGTTACAAAAAATATGGAATTTATTTCCGTATGTCGAATTGACGTTTATAAATAATTGATGAAAACTAGAAAATAGAAAACAAATGTCATGCTAATGCTACTAATAAACCAAAATTTTCAAATATCTTTTTAAAACTGTATAGAAACTAGAAACAATAAAAAATGTAAAAACAATTTTGTATTTTAATTCTGAACAACGTTGAACTCTACAGTTTTTGGCGTAAAATGAACAGGAAAGCAGGAAATTGCAAAAATCTAAAATCCCAAGTTAAATCCTTATGTTCGCACATGACTGTCAACACCCTTTATATGCAGATTTTTATGCTCTATAACTTTCATATAAAATATTTTTGTGTAAAATAATTTGACAAGCAGCGCGCAAGGTTCCCACATGTCTATGCAATGGATTTCGAACGTCACCCGGTATAATATCGAGCTAATTTTTCAAAAAAACATATTGAATTTCTACATGTCGCACTTTTTTTCAGTTGGTACACCATATACATTGTAATTTTTCAATATATTTTCTTTTCTTCATTAATCTGAATTGGCCTGATTTAAAAACAATGGTATATTTTACAATACCAAGTTCAGAGAGAGTACGTGACTTGTCACCGAACACAGGGGACGAAGAGCATCGCCAGAAGGACGGCGACGCCAGGTGTGTGTGTCGCCGAAAGGGAGAGCGAGTAACTCTCCATGTACTCTAGTTGGGGTGGTGCGAGGGTCAGCAGTACGGGTGCTGGGGGTTCCTCGCGCAGTGCCTGCACTGGCGCCACGGTGCTGACCGACTCCACGACTGGTTCGCGGCTGATCCACTCCGTTATCCACGTCGACTCCAGGCTTGTCATTGACATCGTTGTGGATGGAGGTGTTGTTGGAACTTTTATTTCTGTAACATATTCAGGTAAATGTGCCGAGTATTTGTTTTAAATAGTCCAAAAAAGATTGCTCTTAAAAATAAAAAGTACAATCAATATACTTGATGAAACTGTTCCAATATAATATTTTAAATGATCGAGAGGTTGATTCAAATACTGAAATCCTTTGAAACGTATCAAGAATGATATTTGAATATTAGATTGTTCTTTTTACTCTTTCTGTGGATTAAAAAATATCAAACGAAGGGACATTTATTCACACTGTTGAATTGATACAGTTTTATTATTATTTAACAATTTTATATTGCGGTTTTTTAAATGAATGAAATGTGCCTTACAAGTAATAATTTATGTAAAACCTAATATTGTATAAAACATAAATTTAATTTAATTATCAGTTCTCGTTGGTTTGTGCAACGTTCGCTTTCAGACAGAGGGTCACAGTGTTGTAACTAATATTATTACAATTATTATTAGTGTTGTTATTTTTGAACGAGAGCCGATAGTCGGTAGTGTTTTGTGGTCCTGGAGTTGGAGTCCAAATTTTAAAATTTTTAGTGTAATATTAAAATTATAAACGTTTTAAAGGTTGTATATCGATAATTTGTTAAATTTTGCGAGTTTGGTGAATTATTTGCGCCGTGAACTAAAAAAATTATGTAATTTTTGAAGATAAAATGATTGGTATAAAAATTGATAGCTGTCACAAATGAAATGGATGATAAAAAAAAATGCGTCAAGCATATGCGTCCTCGTCGCGACCCTGGGTACTGGTTTGGAACCAGTAAAAATTCT
The DNA here is from genome assembly GCA_963082715.1 of Harpalus rubripes. Taxonomy (NCBI): domain Eukaryota; kingdom Metazoa; phylum Arthropoda; class Insecta; order Coleoptera; family Carabidae; genus Harpalus; species Harpalus rubripes. Next base: position 20,387,387 of record OY720455.1, read on the forward strand.
GCAGCTACCAAATGGTACTAGTTCTCTGTCAAAGTAGAAGATTAAGAAGAAACACCAGATGTATTTTTTCTACAGTCTATATACAAAGTAGCCATTTGCGCTCTCCTTTGTCAACGAAAGATGTCACTTTGCCGCTCATGCGCGACAAAATATAAAAAACGCTCGCTGTCCAAGTTTCTAACTATACAATGTTGAGTAATGTCACTTGTCTACATTCTTAATAGAAACGTTTAGTCAGTAACTAATGGCACTATAGTTACACATTTACCGCCTTCACAAGTCAATCTCTTATATAAATGCTCTGGCAGTATATTACATAACAAAACAAAATGCCGCACTGTTGTGAAAATAAAATAGGGCATGCATTTACAAAAAACAAAAAAAAATGCTTAGATTAGATTGTAGCAATAGCTCAAGAAGAATGGAAAATAACGATAAATTAAAATTAACTATAATATAAATTGTATGAACAGTTATGCTGCCATCTGCAAAAGTTTGGCGTGAACGCTCCAAATGGACATCCACTTTTTCACTACACTAGTTTAATGTACTTGAAACAAATAAATTATACAAAAAAAAACTTATAATATTCATGATAAAATTGGCACTAATTTTTTGAAAAAAACGAAAGCCAAAACAATATTTGGAAGTCATATTTGAATACGTTCTTATCTTCACTGCATAATTATTGAGTAGTACTGTAAGTACAAAACGTACATTTTATTATTTTTTGCTATGGTGGAGGACCCAATTGTGGCGACTGTAGAAAAAATCTTGTGTGTGTGTGTATCGAGCGCAAATGGAAATTGTCGATTTTGAGGGTTTTCGGTAAATTAATCGCGAAGAGAATTTATCGCGAGGAAAATGATCGCCAGAATATTTGTCGCGATGAAAATTGATCGCCGGTAAATTTATCGTGAGGAAAATTAAACACGGGAAAATTGATCACCGGTAAGTGGGAGTGTTTGGTGGCTATTGTGAGAATTAATGGCAGCACTGGACTAGCGTATTTTCTGGAAGTATGTAGTGAAATACGTATACGTAGTATAGCGCGCTAGCATAAAGTGTAACCAAATTTGCAGAATTTGTTAAGAAAATTGACAGTTCGCGCCAACACAAGTAACAGAGTTAGGTCCATAAATAAAAATGCGTTCTGTTGTGTTTGTAAAAGAATAACGAACTTGCATCCTTTGCCGAAGGATAAAATACAAAGAAAGTTATGGTTAGACGAATTAAAATTAAAAAAATATGCTCCAAACTCCACATTTGTTTGCTCTCAGCATTTTGAGAAAATAGATTTCCTCGCAGAAAGTTATGATACTGGTAGGATTTTCCTGAAGCTTATAATATCTAAAACTTGTATATGTTAATTATTTGTAAATCTAATTTTTAGGAATGCGTAATACGCGGAGAATTTTGAGAAGAGGTGCAGTCCCAATAATATTATCCCCGAAATACAAAACAAAAAAAATTCAATTAAATTTCACTTTACATAATCAAAACAAAATGACCTGCCTCTAAATTAAATAACTTTTTCTTCCTCTTACACTCGCTCCACGGCATCTTCATGCAGTTTTCAGCGTTTCTAATTTCCACTAATTATAATTATCTTTATCCGACATTCTCAAAAATTTTATATAACCTCACAACAAAAGTTTGTACATAAACGAACGAAGGTGCAAAATGAACTATTACAAACTAATTAAACTGAAAAGATAATATTCAACAATAATATATTTATTTAAATTAATATTATTTATGAACTAAATACAAAATACATATTGAATAGTTCATGTTATAAAGTTACAACTTTGATGATACCAATTCAAATATTCCCGGGCGTAGTACGCTAGTCCGTTGCTGCCATCTATGATAAGCTTTGCCCAAACGCTCCCAAGGTCGCTTGGAAAATGTATCGCCAAAATAATATAGCATAAGTTCATCGTCAAGAAATTTATAAAATTAATGTATACATATAGTCTATTCCGTAACTTAACCGCGGTGGCCAAGGTTCTGGTTAAGCGTTCCGGAATGTAAAAAAACGTAATTTCAGGATTGAGGTTCCATTTCGGAATGTGGTTCCTGAAAGTTTTGGTTACTTTTTCGTGACCACAATTTTTTTGTGGTTGTTGTGGTCATTTTCTTATATCTTATAGTATAATAAATAAAATTGTATAAACATTTATACTCTATCCGTTTTAACTATAGAGCATTGGGCGAGATAGGGCCTAAGATTCTAGCTCTCTGATTGGTTCAAAAGTGAACCGAGTTTACACAGTAAAATAATTGACGCGAAATTTAAATTTGCTTGACAACTGTATCAATTATTTTGACGTCTGACATAAAATAAATAAAAGACAATAGAACACGATTTATTACATATTATTATTTTCTGTTCAGTTCTGTTTGTTAAGAATAGCCGTATTCTTTTTGGACAAAATCTCAGCTCATCTCAGATCACTTCAGATAAACCCAGGAAATCGTTGTACTTTCGGACGCAACTGATTTGAGTTGTTCTGAGTAAACTAACTTCCCCCCTTTCCGATGCTACACTACCAGTTTACAAAACTCAATATGATTTGAAACACTCATGCCCGGTTTCATAAACACTTGCTAAATCTCATGTTAATTAACATATGTTTAAAAATAGCAAATTGTTAAATTTTGACAGTGTTTCACAAAATTAACATTCTGTTTTTAACAATTTGTTAGTTAACATAAGTGTTAAATTATTTATAGGGAATTATGCTTTATGTTGGTATTACTAAGCTAATATAACAGCTTTATATTATTTTGTTTTCTTATAAAAAACGCTCAGTTAAACGTCAAAATTGATTGTGTTACGCAGTTGTACAGAAGAATACAGACGCAAAAAAGTATTAAGAAGATTATTTTAAATTGTAAGTTTACATATTACAGGTATGTAAGTATTTCAAAAATAAAATGTTGTATTACAGCATACACTACGTATTTAATTCAGGAATTATTTTTAAAACGTGACATTGAAGAAAATATGTTGAAAAATAGAGTACATAATTATACGGAAAGAGGCAAATAAGAATTAATTAACATCGTTCAAAAATATAATTGAGAATAAAAGAGCAGATGATATTAGTATTAAAGAAAAACAAGAATGCTGGAGAAAAATTACAGAAGAGTACAACAGCAGAATAAAACGGTCAAGAGCGACAGAAAATTTGAAGGATTAGCAACTCTCGAAGTTGATCGATGTGTCTTCGTAACTCGATGCCATCGTCGGTGACGATCTTGTAAGACAGTGGGCAGTGATGTCGGTTATGCTTAATTGGAACTTCTATTGTAATTTCGCGCTAAAACTGTATCACCTGTAATAAAAGAACGATCTTTTCTTCTTTATATTTGTATTCTGCTTTATAGATTAGAAGCATATTCATTGGACTGATAGGATGATTTCTGTAAGTAAAACTAATCAAATTGTTGCCAATATGATCTAATATTATTCTAACAGTTTCCTTTGTAAGTCTGTATCTAATTTTAAATTCCGTATCAGTATAAATTTCAAACAGATTTGTATGATTTCTAAAATGCCTCGGTCTATGTCTCCAGACAATAGCATTTTCAAAATATTCTTCTTCTGAGTTCGAAACATAAAAATTTGTGTTTATTCTATAAATTTTAATTACAGTTGAATATGTACTACAAATTTCATCTCACATAATATGGATATTAGTATATTCACAATCTAATTATCAATATTACACAAATGAACTTATAAAACTTTCATCTAATAAAATATTCGTAATAACATTTGTAACAAATTTATCAAATGTCAAATTTAGCAGTGAGTTAAAAATTTAGAAGCACGTCGAAGCTGCTGTTAAATTAACATAAGATTTAACATGTTGTTAAATTTAACACCCGTTGATGAAACAACATTTGGTATTTAACAAAGTGCTAAATCATTTAACAAAGTGTTAAAATTTAGCAAACGTTTATGAAACCGGACATCAGTTTGCATTTTAAGGTTATATAATTCAACAAAATTTATATTCACATATACAGATATACTTACAAGTAATATATTTTCAACATTATCCATTTTTCGTTTATAAACAGTATCATAGATCAGAAAAATGTCAATAAATTTGATACCTGTTACAGCAAATGCTATCGGTAAAGAAGGAAATGATAAAATGGAATAAAACCTGTTCTTTTTGCAAAATCAACTCACTTTAGCTCAACTCAATTATGTACCGAGCTGAGATACAATTGGTTCAAAAATAATACAGCTTATATTATTGTTCATTTCGTTTATATAATTTAAATAATAATAAAAATAGATAGATATGTACATACAAGACAAAATTACTGAAAAAATGTCAATTAGAAAGATTTTTTTAAATCCAGGAATGGCGCCAAAATTTGAATTCTTTATTTAATAGAAGTAAAAACGGCCGCGCTCGAAACGCCATCTAATCTATAGTTACAACGGATAGAGTATAATTATTAATATATACTGATATGTATAATAGAGTTACGTTGTCACTTATTTCTAATGATGCGGTGGTTCCCTGCTTTACCGACACAAATTAACCAAGATGTTCCGAATCACAACCACTGTTCAATAACCATAACCTGACCACGTGAACCACGGTCGTGGTTAAGTTACGGAATATACTATTAATAAACATAATCAACACCGAGGGGTTAAAAGGACGGCGGTGGTGACTATTGTATATTGTAGTTTTAATATAAATAATTCCCTGAATTTTGCTAAGATATGAATGGGAATTCTTAGACTTTGTTCGCAAACAAAGTAAAATGATATAATTTTCTCCACCTGCAGAATTTTGTGAATACGGCTGGGACGGAGAAAATAATTAAACCTAGTTAGTAGTTACACAATACCTAACCCCAAATCACTAACCGTCTTCTTCTACTATACATGATAGTTATTGTTATTATCATCTCCTTCTAATATTTTTTTTGTGTCTGTATTAATAAAATAAGTCTAAAACAGATCTAGTTATAAAGTGAAATATTTTAATAGGTTGGTAAGTTATATTAAACTAAATTGTTTGTCTTATAATAGATGCACAACAAAAAAATAAAAATAAAATAAAGTCTTTAACCCAATTGTTTTGTTATAAACATTATTTTTTGTATGCATAAATATCCTTTTTTGTTGATCAATTACGAGATTAATACTTCGGCGATCAAGTTTCCTAGCGATCAATTTTCCTCGCGATCAATTTTCCAACTTGCGATCCGCCGGAAGCCAATCACTCCACTTCGTTCCTTGTTGGCTCCCATCGATGCTTAATATAATATCCCTAACTTTTTAGGGACAGCAACAACTACATTAAACGTGGTTTTAATTGGAATGAAGGAGGGACTGGAATTTAATGTTGGCCAAAAATTAGTTCTGTTGGATCCACTGAACTAAATATAAAGCGGGAACGCTTGTGTCCCTATATCACAACATAGGCATATCCGGCGCTCGATAAGAAACCGCCATACTACTCTACTTCTAGTGTATTTCATTATTTCAGGTTTGCACTTTGGGATATTTTAAAGGTGTGTCACTAGTAAACTGTTGTACTGCCATATTCATCTCTGTTTTGATTTTTAAATAACCTATTTACATGAGTGAAGGAGTGAGGTATTTATATACTTTTCTTAATAATTTATCGTGATCGCCTATTTTGTAATATTTATGAAATTTTTAATGAAAAATTGTTTAATCGGCTGTTCATTACAGTTGGTTGGTGAAGATGACAATGAAAAACAATTAGTTGAATTAATTGTATTTTGTAAGATCATACTGTAAAATTCGCTTTTACAATTTAGCAAAGAAGCAGACATGTTTAGGAGGAGCAAATATAAAAACCTCTCTTAATAAATTATTTTATTTATGCATCAGTGACAAGTGATTATTAAATATTGACCTATTTTTTAAATTTTTCCTTTACAGTAATATTTTTTTTATTATATTTGTGTTTTTTTTACTCTCCTTCGATTCACTTTTTTTTATTTTGGAATCTATTACTCGTATAATTAAAACAAAAATTCTAAATTCGCGCTTTTAAAACCCGGAGGTAGAACAGTTTATATTTAGTTCAGTGGTTGGACCCTGTAACACTAGTAAATATTTTATTACTATTTGCACAACCCTATGTATTTAAGAAAAAAAAACCGTAATAATTTTGGTTTTTGGATAATTAATGAGTAATTAATGAGTACTAAATTTTCTGATTGATTTTATGTGATTGTGCCGGAATGGTTGTGCCAGGTTCAGGGACCTAAATATTAAATTATTAAAATAAAATTTGTAACAATTGTATTTTTATAAACAATATTTTTGTGTGCATACATATCCTGGCGATCAATTTTCCCTGCGATCAATTTACTGGCGATAAATTTTTCCCGCGATAAATTTACCGGCGATTAATTTTCCGGCGATCAATATTCCGGCGATCAATTTTCCCCGCGATCAATTTACCAGCGATCAATTTATCCCGCGATCAATTTTCCAGGCGATCAATTGACTGGTGATATATTTTCCAGGCGATCAATTTAAAAATAAACATGTCATCAGAAGTCACTTTTAGCATTTCTGTTCTTTAAATGTTTGGGTCGGGTTTGTAAATGGTAAGTTACTTAGGCCAATCGTATGAATGGTAATGTATATATGTTCTTTCTGCAGAACAATTTGCCGGAATTATTGGCAGATATTCCTCTTAATGTGCGTCAGAGTGCCTGGTTTTTTCATGACGATGCAGCACCTCATTTCAGAAGGATATAAATGAGATATTTGAAGACCGGTGAATTGGTCGCGGTGGTCCTCTACCTTGGCCACCTAGATCTGATTTAAATCCTTTGAACTTTTATATTTGGGCAGGTATATTTCAAGTCAAGAACTGAATTCATTTCGAAGGGCTTGTACCATATCAATATCAATTAGGGTGCTGCATTATGTGTACCTGTAAATGGTGCATTTTTAGGATCATTAATCCAAGTCAAATGGAATTGGTACTACGCTGAACCATATGGTGCAGTCAGCCGCCTCGGTGGCCGAGCGTATTGAGGCAGCATATTCCAACAGTGCTCAAAGCAACTGTAACCGTTCGGATCCTGGGGAAATGGGTTCGATTCCCACCAGGGGCATGGATGTTTGTGCGTTTTCAACATCTCATCTCCATCAATACAACGTGTACTATGACAAAGTTACAAAAAACACAAGGAAAAACTGACACCCCCATACATCGATAATTGTAATAAGATATGTAAAATCTTGAGATAGAATAAAGAATTATTATATACTGCAGTCAATAATTCATCGAATGGGGTCATACCATATTTTTCAATTTTATTTTTTTCTAAAAGTACGCTTAAAACTACTTACATAAATATACAGGTGTAACAGCCTAAACGAGATACCTCAAATAATTTCTATATTATTAAAGATACAATGAAATGCTGTAAGACAATCTTATAGAAGACCAAGAGGGACATCCGATTAGAGAAGAAAATGTTTTTTTTTAAATCAGTGGTTCTCAAGTTACAAACAAAAGTTATATTTTCTTAAATGGGATGATATATTTTTAAGCCCATTTGATAAAGTTGGCTTTGTATGACAAACAGTTCATTCTCAAATTACAACGATACAAATAATTGTTAATTACGTTATATACAGTATTCTATTTAATTCCTGTCCTAAATAATTCAAATTGAAAAATATAAATTTTTGTTTTTCGTACATAGCTTACTGAAAAATGACTATAAAAAAAAATTATTCAAATTTCAATTGAATATTTCTCTATTATATATTTTCTTCTCTAATCCGATGTCCCCCTTGGTCTTTTATAAAATTGTCTTATAGTATTTTATTGTATCTTTAATAGTATAGAAATTATTTGAGGTAGTTCGTTTAGGTGTTACAGCCTGTATATATTTCAAGACACATGAGTTTCTAGTTTTATAGAAATAATTTCCAATGACGACACAATTTTGCGATCTTGTATAGTCTCTACTGTGATGTGTGTATAAAATTATGATGTCACATCAGTCTCAGAATGTTTACAAACGAAATCATGAATGAAAACCATAATAATATTAAATATTTTTCATGAATATACGTCTAGTAAATAAATTTTTCCTTTATGAAAAAAAATCAACATTGTGCAACTTTTAAAAACATTGACGTCTAGTCATGTCCAAGTCGGAATATTGATATGGTAAACTTTATTCATGAAAGTACGCGTAAGTATTTACCATAGAGACGAATTGTACCATCAGAGCGTCCCACAGAGTTGGTAGCAACGCACATGTATGTGCCTATGTCGCGACGGCTGAAGTTTCGCACTAACAGTACGAGGCGCACCATGTATCCGTTTCGCTCTTCAGACAGCACGTACTTCTTTCTAGAACAAATGCAGAGGTACCTATGCATACAATGAAATAACGAAACTTATAAGAGGGATAGGCTTGGGCAAAGTTAGTGGTGGTTTAACCGTTTTAGTGTAGTTTTTTGTCAATAAATACACGCAGATATACCGGGTGTCTTAGGCTAACCGACAAATAGGGAATTAACATGGAAAATTAGTTAATTGTGAATAGTATCTCCCCAGTGCAAGATATTAAGTTGAAATTTTGTAAGCTTATGTGGGGATACTAATTCTATGGATGATATTTCAAATTAGTCAATTTACATGTGTAATACTTCAAGAATTGTTGTTCTTATCCCGGTAAAAATAGTTCCTAAGCAATAGTTCAAATAGCATAATGGTAGCGTGTGCGCTTGGTAATAAACAAAATTCGTAGAGTTGGGTTCGGAATCAGTCAAGAGCAAATATATTTTTCTAATTTTTACTTTTCAAAATAATTTTTATCGTTGTATTTTATATGTTTTTAATTTTTTTATTCATATTTAATAAAATATAAACATTATTTCAATCAAATTATATTTTGTAAAATCTGAATCACAGTGATTACAATAAATATTTTTGAATTGGATCAATTAAATGGCCTGCAAGATCTCCTGCCCCTTAGATCTTTGAATGAATTGACCACTTTAGAAGATCTTTAAGCGGCAATGAGAAATGATTGCAGCCATATTTCAAATCGACAGCTGAGCAAAGTGAGTCAACAATGTTATGATCGTCTCGGATTTTGCTTAGTTCAAACTGGCGGTCATTTCGAATATTTATTGTAATTTTCTAATTTTTGCTGTTGTATTTAGTGCGATTTATATTTTATAAAATAAAAAGTTGTGTTGCGTATAACGTATCAATTTTATTAAATATTAATGAAAAAGTAAAAACATTAATAAAAAAAAAATTATATTGAAAAGTAAAAATTTAAAAATAAGTTTTGTTGTCGGCTGGTTTCGATCCCGTGTCTCCGAATTTTGTTTATTGCCAAGTGCACTCGCTACCACCATACTATCAGAACAGTTACTTGGAAACTATTTTTTTCGGATTATGAAGAACAATCCTGGAAATTCTAAAATTTTTCTTAATTTTTTCTAATATTACACATATAAATTGACTGATTTGAAATATAATCCATAAAATGGGGACTTATAAATTTGGCGTCACCCGCGGCGGATCGGCGGCGGACCTTCCTCCATACAATTTAGAAAAGGACATCAAATTTTTAGAAAGAGCGCGGTGATATACTATTCGCCTCGTTGGTCAACCAATTTGTTTGTTATTTAGTCAGCAAAGTTTGGTTATGTTATTTTGTGTAGTGCCTGTTATTAATTATGTCTTGCACTAAAGTGTAGTGATCCTTGAATTTGGAATATCACTATAAAACCAAGTTCACAAATAAATAATGAGTTTAACACAAGATGATGTACCGGGGGCACGATTTGTGTTTAAAAACATTGAAAACCATTCAGTCTTACAGTTGAAAAGATGGTTAGAATGCCGGGGTTCGAAGAAAAGTGGAAATAAACATGAATTAATTGCAATGTATGCACTGGGTAGATCATACTTAAATAATTATAAAAAAATGGGTTCAGTCTGACATGTTTTCGTTTCCTTTCAAAGAACAGTTGTTGTGATCACGTGGTGGATCACATGATAGATGTCAAACTGTAGAGCTAAATCTTGCTCACTACATACCTACTTATTGAATACTTTTTGACTCACTAGATGGCGTCCAAAAAGTTTGAATTGTATAAGTTCCCATTAGTATCCCCGGATAAGCACAAATTTCAACTTAATATCTTGCACTGGAAAGATAATATTCACAATTAACTGATTTTCCATGTTAATCCACCATGTGTCGGTCGGTCTAAGGCCCCCGGTATTATGTATTTATTTTCACATTTTGAACTTAATCTTTCTTTGAAAAGAGACATTATTTTCTTCTGAACGATAACTTACCAATGATTTTTACAAATTGTGGGAACATAAATTATTAAATTAATATGCCAAAAAAATGAAATTATATTTTACTAAAAATTCTCATGCTGACTGAATAAATTTATGAAACCTTTAATTGTGTCTATGTGAAACATTGAAAAAATAATCGAAATTTATATTTTATTTTATTCGGCAGAATTTCGTAAAAACTTGGTTACATTGAATTTTTTAAAAGTTTTTAAATATATGTATTAGCATAAATATTTACAAGTTATCTTACCCATCTAGTAACATATCTCCTTGGTTTTTAACCCAGTAATTGATTGTGTTGGGAAAGGTCTCCACGTAGCACTCCATCTGCACATCCGTACCCAGCGGAGCACCCAGCAACTGGTTGGGAACTTTGATGATCGGTGCAACTATAACATAGTTTATACATTCTAACTAACTACTATTCCTGCTTTCTTATGTAAGTTGAACTTACACTTGACATTCAAAGTGATTCGTTTACTGACTGCAGGAGGGACGTCGTTGCTCGTGATGCACAGATATGCACCAATTTGCTTTCGATTTACCTTCAGAAGGGTTAAGGTGTCTCCACTGAATGTGTCCACTATAAATAAGTTATTTCTTTAATTACGAGAGTTATGCTAGAATTATTGATAATTAGAAAATTAGGTAGGCCGTGGAAAACAAAATTTACACTATCATTATAAACAGTTTGTTATTTGAAATTAAATAAGCGAAAATTAAGTTAGAATTTACATAATAAATTTTTTGAAATGTGGGTTGTGAATAAAAATTTGGAATTAAACTGTGAGCATTTTATACATCATTAATAATTTCAAAGCTTTAGCAGTTTTTAATTCAGTATTTAGTATGAATTGAATTTGGCAGTTTCGACAGTATTTACGTCTCCAAAAAATTAGTTTGAAAGCATTCCAAAAGAATATTTGTGTATTGTTGAAGGGAATTACTTAGTACATAATATTTAAAATAAAATTCTAAAAAATATAAACTGTGTGTCTTATTCTCAATAATCCTCGTATTATACTAGGTATACTATCGGAGAAATAATTATAGTCAGTTGCGTTTGAAACTCAATAATTTGCTTAACAAAAATTATAAAACACAATTTTTATTATACTGTATCTGGTTTAAGATTGCAATGAGCGTGGTATAGGGAGAGAGAACATTTCACGGCCTGTGATTGGTGCAAACGTGAGACAGTTTTAAACTGTTCCAACATTATGTAAATATTGCAACATTTTTAATGTAGTTTTATAATAATGATGCCAGCTAACCGCGTAAACAGATCTCATCAAGTTCCGCCCATCACTGCAATCTTATAGCGTTTTCAGGTTTTCAGCTTACACAGTGAAAGTGCGCACTGAATGCAACATATCACGTGACCAAACTGAACGAATTCTGCCCTCATCTGCAACTGCAAAGAAGTTCTGCTCGTTGACTGCGTGCAGTTATGCATCCACCTTCGAAAAGGTTGTATTGGATGTAAGCATGCGCAGACAATATTTGAAAGTTATCACGTAACGAAAATCAACATAACCAAAGATATTAATCTTCAATAACTACTTTAGTAGCATCTGTAGCAATAGTAAACATTTTGAATAATTTTAAATAATGTCTGATGAATTGGCGTTTGACAGATATCGTAACCTTGTTATAATTGCAGTTGCTGCCGCAGGGTACTGTTTGTTTATTCCTCGCAGAACTGTAAGCAGTTAACAGCAGTTGTGATGTCATACGAAGCAGATCAGCGATACATCGCAGTTTTTTGTTGACAATAAAAAACGTATCTGTATTCTGTTTCTGTTCTTTTTTTGTTAAATCTGATTGGCCCACTTATAATTATAATTATAAATTATAATTATAAATAAAATATATGAAGTTTGCATAAAATTCTTAATTTAAATTAATAGGGATATTTAACACGTTGAGCGCCATGTATACCAGAAATGATTTTCTTCTGTTGCCCACATGTATTTTCTACTTAAAACGGGGAATAATATTATCCACGATGAATGTTATGTTATTTTTGAATGTATACGTGTTTAGTTGCTGAGTAATTAACGTGCATCTTATTAGATGCAGTGGTCTTCCAGTTAAAACTTTGCAGCTTAGCCCACGTGCATCTTTAGATATACACGCATGCGACTTCGCAAACATGTACAGACTTGCATATTTCACGAATTATATTTACACTGCATTATCATGCGACTGGTGTAGTAGTGTCTAGACGTGATAAGTGAGTGTTACCATGGCCAGTTACGAATCCGAGCAAAGACGGTTGGAAAAACTGATGCAGGAGATTCTGTCTGACGAAGAAGACGACCCATTTGCAAATGCAGATCCTTCATCAGACGAATACGTTCCAGAAGAAGCAGATGCAAGTTCCGACGAGGATGAGGATATTCCGCCAGCTAAACGTAGTAAAGGTAAAAATTCTCGAGTTATTTAGCGAGTTGCTTTAGCAGAAATCATTTTAGGTAGTAAAGGAAATCCTACTTTATTATCCGACCTGTCAAAACCCTCAACTTCAAAAGGGATAACTTCATATGATGATAATTTAGAAACTTCTGATTTGTGTGATGAAAACTCGAGTGATGAAGACAATGTTGTAGACGTCCCACCTACATTCAGCAACATTGATCGTGCAATCGACGACGTCATTGCTAATATATCAGATGAAAGGTCAGATGAACAAACAGTTACTGATAATGTAAAATGGGGACCAGTAGATCCCGACAAACTTAAAAAGTTTCAGTTTACTGAAAATAACGCTGGAATAAACATGGACATTATCAAGAATCAGAATCCTGCAACTCCATATGACTTTTACAAATTATTCGTCACAGATGAATTAATTTCACATATAGCAGACGAAACTAACAGATATGCATCACAATGCTTAGGAAAGGACAACTCGCGACGTTCTCGAACACTAAAATGGAAGGATACCCATGCAGAAGAATTAGAAAAATTCATTGGAATAATTTTTTGGATGGGTTTATGTAAATTTCCACAAATTCGTGACTACTGGGCACGAAAAAGACCCCTATATAGAAATGAAATTTCCAAAGTAATGTCTAGAAATCGTTTTGAAATTTTAATGAAGATGTTTCACTTAAATGATAACGAAGCACCTTCTACTGGTCGTCTTCACAAAATAAGTCCTCTAATAGAACACCTCAGGCAAAGGTTCAAGTTGTTAATGACGCCTAGCGATGAAGTGTGTATTGACGAAACACTAGTGCCTTTTCGTGGCAGGCTAATTTTCCGGCAGTACATCCAAAACAAGAGACACAAGTTTGGCATAAAATTATTCAAACTTTGTCTTAGCCGCGGTTACACGTATGATCTTAAGGTGTATTGTGGGAAAGAAACAGATGATAGCAACATGTCCGTACCTACCAAAGTAGTCCTGTCTCTTATGAACGATTGTTTAGATAGTGGAAGAACATTATGCACCGATAATTACTACACTAGTTTAGCACTAGCACATGAATTAACAAACAGACGTACACATTTGGTTGGGACGTTGAGGAAAAACCGCAAAAATAATCCTAAAGAGGTGATTACTGCAAAATTGAAAACTGGGCAGCATATTAGCAGGCAGAGTAACACAGGATGTGTAGTAACTAAGTGGAAAGACAAAAGAGATGTCTTAATTCTTAGTACAAAACATGACGATTCCACTGTTACTGTAAAAAGACGCGGAGTTGAAGTAGAAAAACCTGCAGCAATTGTATACTATAATAGCTTGAAAGGATTTATAGATTTGTCCGATCAACTCAAAGCTTACTCTCCAAGTCTGAGGAAAGGAGTAAAGTGGTATAGGAAACTTGCCATAGAGTTCCTAACAGGGACAGCTATTGTCAATGCATACATTGTATTTCAGAAAATCACTGATAATAAAATGCCAATTACTAGATTCAAAGAACAAGTAGCAGAAGAATTACTCAAACTGAAAGACAATGCGCCCCAATATCCTGTACAGACTATCCAATTGAAGCATTCCCTAGAATTGACAAAGAAAAAAAGTCGTTGTACAACCTGCTACCAAAAATTGAAAGATGAAAATGGCAGAGTATATGCTCAAAAAAAGACGACACAAACACATTATAAATGTTCTGCATGTGTTGCTTATATGTGCATTGCCTGTTTTTGTGAGGTGCACACTTGCACAAAATAAATTCTGTTTATTGCTAAAATAAATAAAGTATTATTATATTATGTATTTCTTTCTAAGTTTATTATTTGTGGTTTACAGCTTTACGTTCCTTTATAATGTCTAAATGTATCTGTATTTTGGTTAAATAAAGCGTTTTTTTATCATATCACATGTGGGAAGAGTATAGTAAATTATTTGTACCACACGAAAAAAATTCCATGGACAATTGCATTTTCTAGTACAGCAGACCAGTGTTTCCAATCCCCAATAGTTATACACGCATCTGAGTATCCGTACGGATGCTATAAACGAGAAATTCAAAACTTATGGGTGAGTACGGTAAGATGCACGCGGACCAGCGGTAAAACAGAATGTGCATCCTTAGGGATGCACATGGCGCTCAACGTGTTAAATAAAAAGCTTATCTGACCCATCAAAAGTCACGAAGTAATTACTTTATTAAAATTTGGACGTTTCGAAATCAACTGATTTCATCTTCAGCATAAATTATACAATTTCTACAAAAATATATTTGTTTGTCAAACATTAAAATTACAAACATAAGTCAACAATTGGCCTACCTTAATAATACTAAGGTAGGCCAATTGTTGACTTATGTTTGTAATTTTAATGTTTGATAAACAAATATATTTTTGTAGAAATTGTATAATTTATGCTGAAGATGAAATCAGTTGATTTCGAAACGTCCAAATTTTAATAAAGTAATTTCTTCGTGACTTTTGACGGGTCAGATAAGCTTTTTATTTAAATATCCCCAAAAACTTGTTGTGAACGACCCTACATCACCCAATACAAGGTTATAATTTAAATTAAGTTAAATTAATTTCATTTCTAATTTGAAGCTTTCGAATGCTGACAATTGAATGTATTGACATAAACTTGTATTTATAAGCATAAGACGTTGATTATTACGAACTATTCTCGCCTATAACTCATTTTGACTCAATTGAAGTGCTTTTGGCAGTAACAGCAATGAGAAAACTAAAAATGAAACAATTTGATATAAAAACCGCTTTTCTTTATGGCGAACCTTCTACAAGAAATATATACGGACGCAAACAATCCCCGAGCTGTTTTAATAAAATATTTAGTGATTTTCTCAATAATCATGGTTTTAAACAATCTCAAGCAGACAAATGTGTGTATACAGGTTTTGTAAATAACACTAAAGTGCTACTCGTACTCTATGTAGATGACGGATTACTAATAAATGAAAGTGATGCAATAATAGACACAGTTCTTAAAGAACTAGAAATACAATTCGAAATAAAAAGAAGTGAAGTGAAACACTATGTGGGTATGCAAATAAAAAGAGACTTTGAGGGGCCCATCTTATTTATTCCAATTTTAAATGCATATCAGTTTTAATGTTATCAATTTTACTTGATTATACATTATTTTTTATTTTACATTTTAATTTTATTATTTTTTAAAAATTAATAAAACTAAAAAACAAATGAAAGTGGGAAGGTGAGTCGAACATATTAATGTGTAGTTTTAAAAACTAAAATCGGCGTGTTTTGCGCTTTAAAAAAACCGGTTAAGTTCACTGTTTTTTTTAAAATTCCAAACTTTAATCCCACACTGTATGTACATTTTTAAAAAATTTAATTACCTCTAATGGCGGTGTCGAGAAAGTTCTTCCTTAGCACGAGTTGGTCGCCGTCTTCACGGCGCCACAAGATGCGGGGTGGGGGGTGGCCTGTGGCGCGACAGCTTAGTGTGGCATTCTCGCCTTCAGACACCGTTACGTCACTGCTTGTCTCCGAGTCGTCGATGTCTGGTGGCACTGCAACAACCAAAACGTCCCATTACCTTTCTTGATCTAGAAATTCATAAAACCGCAGTATTTGACAACTAACGAAAATAATTTACTAACTATTCTATCGTTTATTAATGGACTCTATTAACGCATAAGTTCCTATTAATGAACAATTCTAGTATTATAAATGATATAAATGACAATTAAATGTTAGCGCTGAAAGTAAGAATATTAAAACACATTTATCACCCAAACCAGTATATACAGTATTAATACAAAAAAATAACAAATCTAGATGACCGTCGCCTAGCCGAACCCGGTCATGCGGAATCCTCTTTCACGCCGTGATTATTTCTGCAACTCAACTGTACCTGCCATTACCACCCCTGAGCGGTGTAGTTTATATACCGGCACCGAGATATGGTTGCACAACCAACCTTGCCATTACCACCCCTGGGAATAGGGAGCTACCCTAACCCGAATTCCGCTCAGGTGCTGATCAACCCTAGTGGCTTTACTTCGGCCTTAGGGGCATAGTTACAAAATCTGGATAAAACCATCCCTGCCGTTACCACGCGGTCAATTAGCAAAAACCCACGAGGCTAGCAATCGTGGACACATAGATCGCATTCCTGGTTACCCTTACAGCTCTCTTATCACGTACCAGAGGCTCTACCGGGTACGATCGATCAACAAGGATTAGGATAAAGGACAACGCAGTAAAGTAAGAGAATAATCATACAAATCCGTATCTGCATTACTCTTGCTATCGTGGACTAAAAGTGTGTGTAAAACTTAACTCACCTGAATAACTATACAAATCAATCACTACGATACCGATGTTCTCACACTGAAATCTAGAAATAAACTGAAATAAAATACGTGAATATGGGTGTTTGGTGTTAATGTATGAAAAAAAAAAACTATATGCAAACTAAATGTTTAAATCGTATCGAATGAACTATGGATGGTACAACCACACGAGAGTTAATGCTCGGAATACACACCGTGGATGAACCTGACAAGATTCGATAACTGGTTCACACCACTGGACTTGGCCAATATAACCAGGACAATATTATGTTGTGAAACAAACAAAGTAGTGAACGAACGAACGCAAACGATCAAGCGAACATAAATGATCGAAGGACCAGTCAGTTACGAACTGACAACGTACTAAGTTTAATTGAAACAAAAATTAACAACTACAAATGACAATCAATTTTAAGAGATATATGAAATAGCGTATTGAACAAAAGCAACCTAACTACAATCAACAAAATATGCAACCAAGTACTATATGGTAGACATTATTGAAGTTAATTAATAAGTATATGAACAAACAAATCTAGCTAAAATAATATCAGGACCCCTAAATCAACCTAATAACGACCAAACCAAATTACAAGACTGAAGAAATGTATTTATACTACGACACTACAACAATAGATGCAATCCGATGACGTCACTCGAAAGAAACATGTGCAAAACTCACTCTACAGCGAAATACTATTATTGAAAACAATAATATTAATCAAACCCTAACAACGCGGGTTTCCGTTAGAAATCAAGTTGTATAACACGGTTTTACATCTGATTCCTGAGCAACACTGTTGGCTTTATAAAATGGTGACGCAATAAGTTTCACGACCCAACAACAAGAACAAAATCAAATAAAGCTCGGTTTATTTGACGTAATCGACAAAAACTAATGATAATTCTAACAACAAATACTCTTGTCGTGCTAGGCAAGCAGAGTTAAATATTAATTGCAAAATTAAACCAACGACGCGAGACAGCGGGCAAGCGTGTGTTCTCTACGAGAGCCAACAAGTTACTAAGTCTGACCGATCGATACCCGATACGACAGTTGGCGTCGCTTGGGGTGGTTGGAAGGTGGTTTGCGCGCGCACTTGCGCGTGTAACAAAAATATTAATTTTATCAAGTTTGTGCTGCCCTCTTCTATGAACGAACACTGCTTTATCCCATATGTAAAATTGGTTGCTTCCTTAAAGGGGTAAACCATTACAAATTCAAAATTATTTAAGACCTGTTGATCTTAAACAATCAGTATCCTTAAATGTAGCTCTTATCCAACAGCATCGGTTACGTACCTAAATAGCTAACTAGATACAAAACATAATAAATTTAATTAAAATTATCTTACGCAAAATAATTACTGTGACGCTAGTATAAGTAATAATTATTGTACCAGTGTAAACAATCTCAAAACTGAGTGAACTGACCCTGTACATCGATGCAGCCCACTTGCTTCTTCATGGTGGATGTGTTGATTTGACACATGTAGCACCCACGGTCTGACTCCTTTAGTTGGCGGATGTGTAGCTGCCATGTACGCATATTATCATGAGTCACACTGATGCGTGAGTTGTGCGTAACCACTCTCGTGTGTAAGCTTAGGATGGTCTGATCTTCTGTCTTCATCCACCCGACCTGCAAACAAAATATACATTCTTTATTGGTTATGCACAATGGCTTGGTTTACTCAGTGTGAAGATTAAGAATTTTTTGAAACACGTTCGCTACCGTGGGTTACTATAGTGAACACAGCGGTTAGCGGTTGTACTTGACGAAACGCAACCACTAACGTGGTCACGAAATCGTATCTATTTGTTTGTGAGTAAATTTTACTTGGTTCATGAATGGAGGTACATATCGTATCTACGGTCTATAGTTAGCGCATTACAACACTCATAGGCACTAAGGAATTGTTTTGAGGTTATCTTTTTCAATGTGTACAAACTAGTTTCACGTTGTCTGCAATATACTTGTACAAGTATAGGATGGTCCATTGGGTACAGCGGATTTAAATTTCTCGCTATTTTTTTTAAATATTTAGTTGGCAACCGTAATGTTTTTGAGGCATCAACGTGGTTGGACGATATGGACCTCGAAGAAATATGATATCAAAAGTATGGTGTCACATGCCATACAGCTGGAGAGCAATGGTTTCCTGGTTTTTCTTTTGACTTGACGCTGCGTTTTTTTTACCTCCCGCTGCCCTTGGTAAGGGAGGTAAGGATCGTGCTAAAAATCGCATATCGAGATTTTGGTAAATGACCACGTTTTAAGGTCCCCAGAATCCAATTTTAACATTTTCATGACGATGTCCGTGTGTATGTTTGTGGTTCCTGTTTACGCTCTAACTCAAATATTATCACTCAGAAAAAAATATAAACCAGCGAAATAGTATAACGTGTAACAAATAAATAATCTTATAATAATTATTAAAAAAATAATCCTCAACGTTTAATATTTAACGATAAACAAAGCCTATAAAAGATGATAATATAATATTTGTTAACTGACCTTATATTGGCCGAGGTTGCTGACGCTGCAGCTGAGCACAGCTTCGCGCCCCACAGCCACGGTAATGTTGCGGATGGGCCCCGTGAAGTTCGGGTCTGCGCCCGTTAACCCAGGGGCTACGGGTCCGGGCGCCGACACATCCACTGCAAAATAAATGCTACTGTAAATGTACGCTATGTCGTAAACACAGTCAACTGTTATAATTACTGCGTTTTTAACTTAGCAAAAGCAAATATCTTACGTCTATCAGAAGTGTTCAATTTCCGCCAGATGTTCAAACAAAACAACTTGGCAGTGCGTTCAGAAAGAAAAGCCCCTAAGTGAATTGAACGCACACATTGGTAGAGAAAGAGCGTGCACCTCGTTTTTAAAGTCATGAAACGTGACACGAACATTGTTTTTGTAGTTTGCGAATAAATTCAGTTTATAAAAAATACTCATTATTTTAGATTATGTATATTTTCTTATCTAAGGTAGTTAATTGTTGAATATGCTATAGTACTATTATTATTCTATTTGCTTTCAAATTTAAATTACATGTAAAATAGTAGGAAGTATAATCTGCGGCACTATTCGTTGAAATTAAATCGAGTATGGAACTCGAGTTGAAACAATTTATGTTCCACATGGTTTTAGCATTTCTGCTAGTATTACCAGTTAACGAAACCCTGTAAGGAATTAATACAACAATTAAAACTCCAGAACAATAGTTTTCATCTTCACATACATACATGTACTTTGTAAAGGAAACTAAACATTCTTTAGTTAAGCTATGTGCATTAGCAAGTTATTTATTCATTACATTTGTTTTGTTTGGATCTAGTTTATGTACATTATAAAGATGTATTTGTTTTCCCTGAAAAATCAGTATATAAATCATAATATAAATACAAAAATTACAATATTGCTGACTGTTGTTTCAATTAATGTCCAAGTACAGAGTGTTCAAAAAACTGGGAGTAGGTTATGATTGTTATGAATAAAGAAACGTATGTAAATTTAAAATTATATAATGCATTGTCAATTTGACACCGAGATTTTGTCAAAATGTTATCTAAATAAATCAAAGATTTTCTTCTTGAATCTTAATTTAGAAATGGAAATAAATTAGAAAACGGCAAATGTCAATATACTGTTTCCTTCTTTATTATGTTTTCTCCTTAAAATTATATTTCAAGATGATAGGGCTGTTGCAAGAAGTTTTATATGACTTCTAGGTACTAAATATTAAAAGATATTGTTCTTTAAAGATGCTCAAATTTGAAAATATCACAAAATATTTTACATACATACATACATACATACATACATACATACATACATACATACATACATACATACATACATACATAAAATCACGCATTTCCCACTTAGTGGGTTAGCACAAACCCGAAAGAATAAAAATAACATCACCCAAAAAAATCAGTCTCTCTTTCAACAACATTCTTACTAACCTGACATCATAGGTACAACATATATTCCTCACTCTTAACATATTAAAGTGACCGATTTTCGGTAGCGGAATACCGCAACCGGACCACAATAATAGTTACGAAACAATCATCCTTCGCCATACATTCCTGTCTAAGCACACTTCTTTCGCCTCGGCCACATTCATAATCGCATTCATACACGCTCTTCTTCTCTTCCCACTCGGAAACTTTCTCTCTTTTAGTACCTTATCATTCACATCCATCCACTTACACACCAAGATATATACGCTTTACAATAGGTTCATTCTTCATTCTCTCCACATGACCAAACCATCTCAACTGGCTCATTCCTACTCTCTTAACATCATTCTTCCTAACCATACATTCTTCATACACCAAATTATTCCTCACACGATTCCGTCTTACATATCCACATACTTCACGTAAATACCTCATTTCTACGGCAGTCACTCTCTTTTTATGCTTTCCCGTCCATGCCCAACATTCGCTTCCATACATCAAAGCAGGCACTAGCACTCCATTATACACACTTAAACGAGCTTCTCTAGATACGTTTACGTTTCGAGCAAACGTACCCAGAGCACCCATTACCTTACACACCGCACTTACTCTCCTTTCAATTTCTCTATCAATTCGACCATCCCTTTACATCATGCTACCCAAATATACAAACTCATTCACTTGCTCCAGTTTCACTCCATCCACCAACACATTGCACACAGTCACCAATTTACTCCTTTCAAATACTAACACCTTGGATTTATCAACATTCAACTCCAGATTCATACTTCTTCCAACTACATGTATTCTCTCTATCATTCTTCTAAGTTGCTCTTCATTTTCACCTAAAACAACTCCATCATCCGCATATGCTAACGCAGGCACAATACTTTCACCAATTTGTACACCATCCATATCACTCAATGCTCTCCGCAACTGCACATTCATATACAAGTTAAACAACCACGGAGACATACCACAGCCCTGTTTCACACCAGCATTTATACGAAACCAATCACTCAACCTACCATCTATTCTTACAGCAGCCTCACTACCCTCATATAATGCACGAATCGCTCCCAGCAAGTTTCCATTCACGTCGTGCTCCCTGAATACATCCCACAAAGTTTCTCGAAGAATACTATCATACGCCTTTTTTAGATCAAGAAAGCCACACAACACCTTCTTGTTCTTGTCAAGTGACTTCTCAACAATCGTACGAAGAGCAAACAATTGGTCGACACATCCCCTCTCAGGCAAAAAGCCACCCTGAACGTCACTAATTTTTGAAATTGTTAAGGTTCGCACCTTATGAATTAAAACCTTACCAAAAAGTTTCCCGACTACACTCAACAAACTTATCGCGCGAAAATTCGTACATTCACTCGAACTGCCTTTGCCTTTGAATAATGGACAAATAACAGCTTTTTTCCAATCATCAGGAACCACGCTACGTTTCAAACAAAATCTAAATAAATAAATTAACCATTCAAATACTTTCTCTCCTCCATATTTCAACATCTCATTTGTAATCCCATCCAAACCCGCAACCTTACCATTCCTTACACGCCCCAATGCATCACATACATCACTTTCATCTATATCATAATCATCTTCATTATCATTTTCACTACCAGTTTCACTACAATCGTCCCTCTCAATCTCACCTCCATACAAACCTTTAAAATACTCATCCCACAATAACTGTCCATTCGCACTTCTCACAGCTTTCACAACTCGACCACTTCCACTCCGCAGTCTCTTCACACTCAACCAAAATAGTCGCTTATTCGTACTAAAATCATTTGTCAATCTTTCACTCAATAAGTCATCAAATCGCTTTTTACTTTCTCTCACCACTTGCTTCACCCATTTATTCTTCCTTCTATACTCTAACAAATATTCCTCTCGCAAGCACCCAGGCGAATCCTTAACATTTAAAAACTTCAAATATGCTCTCTTTTTCTCAGAAATCGCTTCTTTCACCTGATCATTCCACCATGCATTTTTCGGACAAGAGCCTAATCTGCTTTCACCACAAACTTCTTTTGCACATTTGAGGAGCGAATCCTTAAATTTCATCCAAACTTCATTTATATTACAATCAAATTTAGACTCACATTCGGGCAAGGATTCATTCAATCTTTCAACATACTGCATTCTAACATCTTCATTCAAAATACATTCTCAGATTCACTTCCACCCATTCAGATCACCACACACTATCACTCTCTCACCCGGATCACACAAATCAATTACACTATTTACCGAATTCCAAAACTGATCTTTTTCAAGGTCATTTTCGGAGTCTGTTGGACCGTAAGCGGACACAACGAATATTCGTATATAACCTACCTTGAATCTCATCCAAGAAACTCGCGAAGAAGTACAGCCATAACTTCGTACAAACGGCTTCATTCTTTCACTTACAAGTATACCTACACCATGCTTTGCACGCTCATTCTCACGAACGCCCGACCACAAACAAAATATGCCTTCTACTTCTTCCTCATAACATTTACAATTATTGAAATTTGTGTAATATTTTGAAAAACTCACGTGATCTGAAACAGAATGTGACTTCAGAGTACAAACTATCGTCTACTTTTATGTAAATAAATTATGTAAGTGATGGACAAACTGTTTTCCAATTGGCTAATGACGTGTATGTACTCCGATGCCACATGAGTGGGTGGTTGTTTTTCATAACTATTTCTGGCGCCAATCTTTTTATTTAATTATTTACGAAATTAACAATAAATTTTTATTATTTTTTTATTACTATGAAAAATATTGCATAAACTTTCTTTTAAAAATGTGAAACCGGCTCATTGAGATAACTTGACTTATGAATTGAATAATAATCAGACATAAGTTTCTCTGTTCATAAGCCTACTCCAAATTAGGTTTTTTTTAACACAGTGCATAAAGTAATGTGCAATTTTAGTTTGCTCTTTTTTAGAGCACTTTTTCAAGCTCCTTCCAATAGTGATGCTCAAAAATTTTATGATTGTTGGGTTGGATATCGAGTTTTGATGAAGTAATAATTTTTATAGTTGTTACACCATTGAAAAGAGGATTGATTTGAACTTTTCAATAGAGTATAGTGTTTTTTTGATCATTTATATCAAACAGAATAATTAATTTTTTCTACGAGTGCTTTGAAAAATAGACATTTCCGCTCTCATCTATCATCGTAAAGTTGATGTTTTTTGAGGAGTGAGCTACGATGATCTTTTTTGTGCATCTTTCATATGGCATCAAGCATAAGAAACTTTTTCGCTCACTCGCAAAATAAAAATTTATTTTTATTTAATTATTTAAAATATTAAAACAAATTGTATACTTTTAACAATTCACGAGTTCAAAATTTTATTAGATAATTTTTTCGTTACTCCTTGACGTCAGATTTTTTATGAAATATCGATATATAGAACGAATCTAGAAAAAATGTGTGTGTTACGAGCGTAAAGAATAATTTCATGATAGTTTTGCTGACGGGAATACGGCGAGTCACAAATGCAGATTATTAGTAGCGCAACTCGAAAGTTAAAATGTTTCAAGCTTTGGAGCCGGCGCGCATTCGTACGTATGCGTATACATGTATTCTGTTCTGAAGCGTCATTGGCTCGTACCACGAGCACGGTTTTAACTAAAACGCTGTTTTAAGAAATGTCAAATTTTATTATTTAATATTAATATTAAATAATATCAAATTTATCAAAATATGATTTTAAAGCATAACATGGTTTGTATTCAAACAAATATTTTTTAAAAAATCGTTCTTTAAATATAAGAGCGAAATTAAATATTGAAATTTGAATTTGACATTTCTTAAAACAGCGTTTTAGTTAAAACCGTGCTCGTGGTACGAGCCATTCTGTTTTTATTTTACTTGATATAACCTAACTTAACAACACTATAAATATTGATATGCGTATGGAAAGATAGGCTTGAAAAAGATTTTATTCACAATCGGTTAGTAATATGACGATTTCTGACTTTTAAAAAGTTGGGAAATTAGTTATTGTTAACCTCATTTTCTAAGAGGTTGGAAAGTATAGCGTGAGTATAGCCACGCCACGGAACACAGACAGCCACGCCACGGAACACAGACACTAACAGTGGAGTTGGAAAGTTCAGAGTTTACATAACGTAGCATAACATAAAGAAAATATTAATGTATGTAAACCGGTATAGTAATTCATAGTTTTCGTAAGAAACATAACATAACGTAACTTAAGAAAACGTAGAATATGGCCAAATTTTATTTCCTTATGGATTCGTTATGTTAATCGGTTATGTTCAGACGCTTACGTGAATCGTCGTGTACCACATTCGAAAACAACAGAATAGCTGTCAATTGAATTGTCAATTTCAGTTTGTGTGTGACATTTAAGTTGTCAAGATAAATGAAGCATTACTAATTCCTTTTGTTGAGAAATACGCTTTAATATAAGATAAGGATATTAAGAAAATAAAATAATGCATACATTGCAATATTCGAAATTATGAACCAGTCCAGTAAGATTGCACTAAATTATTAATAGCAACCAGCAACTATATCGTCCGTAACCATAATAGTATTCTTGATTTCTAGGCTAACAAATAATGTCAACATCAAACTGAATATATGAGAAAAATATTTAAAATGAAGTTAGCAGATATTTATAATACTTGAAACTATGAAACCTTCACTGATTCTTTATGTTACGTTATGTTATGTAATGATATGTTATGTTACGTTATGTAAACTCTGAAGCAGGCTTTACGCTCTCATCTATCATCGTGAACGTAAAGTTGATGTTTTTTGAGGAGTGAGCAACGATGTTCTTTTTTGCGCGTCTTTCATGGCATCAAGTATAAGAAACTTTTTCGCTCACTCGCAAAATAATTTATTTTTATTTAATTATTTAAAATATTAAAACAGACTGTATACTTTTAACAATTCACGAGTTCAAAATTATATTAGATAACACAAGAGTAAATGGAACGTAACTTCGTCACCACACTTTACGCACTAGTAAGTAATAACTAGATATTATCGGTTTGTGTTTACCTTCAGTACATTCTAATTTTATTTTGAGGAAAAAACAGCGATACTGCGTAGGTATATTCTTTTACGAGGTTAAAGTAGAATTATTCAGACAAAGACAAATGGTTCATATATATTAGATTTTTTAAAAATTAGTTATAGTATACTGCAATCTTTCCTTCCATTTCATAAAACTCACATGCAATATTTTTTGGAATGTTTTCAAACTAATTTCTATTCATTTAAAAACTTCTAATCACTGGAAGATAAAAAATTTTCAAATTAATATCAGGCTGACTTAAAAATTGCTATAGATAATAAATCATGATTCGAAAATGCTTACTGGTTAATTCCATACTTTCATGTAAAACGAAATTTAAAAAATTAATTAACCAAGTTCTAATTAGCCTAATTTTTGCGTAATCTAATTACAAATGTCAGATATTCTGTTAATGATAGTGCAAATTTTGTTTTCTACGGTCTATCTGTATTCTTATTCTCAATAAATCTAGCGTAGCCGTCATTAAAAGATTTTTACATAATAAGCAGATTTATATCGTTTTCTATGAATTTTAGAGAAAATTCATAGTTATAGTAAAATGTTGTTGCGTTACCACAATGGCCATTTGTATTTGTATACATATAAGACGTAATTTTAAGATAAATGCTAAAGAATATTAAAATAAATATCTCCGCACAAGTATCAAATATAAGAGCTGCGATGTATCACAATTATGTCTACGTAATTTTGAAAAACCTGGCACGTTCCGGGCAAAATAATTAGGCAGTGGTGACATGAAAAATAATTCCTTGGGAACGTGAATGTAGTATAATGCAAAACGCGTGTCTTACATTCCCAATTTGCGTGATTTACGTCCTACTCGTTTTAAATAATTGCACACTTAATAAATTTAACGACAGATTTATTCTTATAGGCCAAGAAATTTAATACAGGACTCTATATAATTATATCAAATACTTTATTCACAACTATCAAATAACATACCTATAACTTAACCGATTTTTATAAATTAATGACCTTCGTTACTGTTGCTAATTGAATAATATTGACAGTTCGATGGAATAATTGTATTAAATCGTTATGTCAATTTAAATCCTACCTTTCATAGAGTATAAACAAAATTACTTTTAATAAGTAATTCTTTCCATATAGAAAATATGAATGTATGTAAACCGGTATAGTAATTCATAGTTTTCGTAAGAAACATAACATAACATAACGTAACTTAAGAAAACGTAGAATATGGCCAAATTTTATTTCCTTACGGATTCGTTATGTTAATCGGTTATGTTCGGACGCTTACGTGAATCGTCGTGTACCACATTTGAAAACAACAGAATAGCTGTCAATTGAATTGTCAATTTCAGTTTGTGTGTGACATTTAAGTTGTCAAGATAAATGAATCATTACTAATTCCTTTTGTTGAGAAATACGCTTTAATATAAGATAAGGATATTAAGAAAATAAAATAATGCATACTTAATAAATTTAACGACAGATTTATTCTTATAGGCCAAGAAATTTAATACAGGACTCTATATAATTATATCAAATACTTTATTCACAACTGTCAAATAACATACGTATAACTTAACCGATTTTTATAAATTAATGACCTTCGTTACTGTTGCTAATTGAATAATACTGACAGTTCGATAGAATAATTGTATTAAATCGTTATGTCAATTTAAATCCTACCTTTCAAAGAGTATAAACAAAATTACTTTTAATAAGTAATTCTTTCCATATAGAAAATATGAATGTATGTAAACCGGTATAGTAATTCATAGTTTTCGTAAGAAACATAACATAACATAACGTAACTTAAGAAATCGTAGAATTTGGCCAAATTTTATTTCCTTACGGATTCGTTATGTTAATCGGTTATGTTCGGACGCTTACGTGAATCGTCGTGTACCACATTTGAAAACAACAGAATAGCTGTCAATTGAATTGTCAATTTCAGTTTTTGTGTGACATTTAAGTTGTCAAAATAAATGAATCATTACTAATTCCTTTTGTTGAGAAATACGCTTTAATATAAGATAAGGATATTAAGAAAATAAAATAATGCATACTTAATAAATTTAACGACAGATTTATTCTTATAGGCCAAGAAATTTAATACAGGACTCTATATAATTATATCAAATACTTTATTCACAACTGTCAAATAACATACGTATAACTTAACCGATTTTTATAAATTAATGACCTTCGTTACTGTTGCTAATTGAATAATACTGACAGTTCGATAGAATAATTGTATTAAATCGTTATGTCAATTTAAATCCTACCTTTCAAAGAGTATAAACAAAATTACTTTTAATAAGTAATTCTTTCCATATAGAAAATATGAATGTATGTAAACCGGTATAGTAATTCATAGTTTTCGTAAGAAACATAACATAACATAACGTAACTTAAGAAATCGTAGAATTTGGCCAAATTTTATTTCCTTACGGATTCGTTATGTTAATCGGTTATGTTCGGACGCTTACGTGAATCGTCGTGTACCACATTTGAAAACAACAGAATAGCTGTCAATTGAATTGTCAATTTCAGTTTTTGTGTGACATTTAAGTTGTCAAAATAAATGAATCATTACTAATTCCTTTTGTTGAGAAATACGCTTTAATATAAGATAAGGATATTAAGAAAATAAAATAATGCATACTTAATAAATTTAACGACAGATTTATTCTTATAGGCCAAGAAATTTAATACAGGACTCTATATAATTATATCAAATACTTTATTCACAACTGTCAAATAACATACGTATAACTTAACCGATTTTTATAAATTAATGACCTTCGTTACTGTTGCTAATTGAATAATACTGACAGTTCGATAGAATAATTGTATTAAATCGTTATGTCAATTTAAATCCTACCTTTCAAAGAGTATAAACAAAATTACTTTTAATAAGTAATTCTTTCCATATAGAAAATATGAATGTATGTAAACCGGTATAGTAATTCATAGTTTTCGTAAGAAACATAACATAACATAACGTAACTTAAGAAATCGTAGAATTTGGCCAAATTTTATTTCCTTACGGATTCGTTATGTTAATCGGTTATGTTCGGACGCTTACGTGAATCGTCGTGTACCACATTTGAAAACAACATAATAGCTGTCAATTGAATTGTCAATTTCAGTTTTTGTGTGACATTTAAGTTGTCAAAATAAATGAATCATTACTAATTCCTTTTGTTGAGAAATACGCTTTAATATAAGATAAGGATATTAAGAAAATAAAATAATGCATACTTAATAAATTTAACGACAGATTTATTCTTATAGGCCAAGAAATTTAATACAGGACTCTATATAATTATATCAAATACTTTATTCACAACTGTCAAATAACATACGTATAACTTAACCGATTTTTATAAATTAATGACCTTCGTTACTGTTGCTAATTGAATAATACTGACAGTTCGATAGAATAATTGTATTAAATCGTTATGTCAATTTAAATCCTACCTTTCAAAGAGTATAAACAAAATTACTTTTAATAAGTAATTCTTTCCATATAGAAAATATGAATGTATGTAAACCGGTATAGTAATTCATAGTTTTCGTAAGAAACATAACATAACATAACGTAACTTAAGAAATCGTAGAATTTGGCCAAATTTTATTTCCTTACGGATTCGTTATGTTAATCGGTTATGTTCGGACGCTTACGTGAATCGTCGTGTACCACATTTGAAAACAACAGAATAGCTGTCAATTGAATTGTCAATTTCAGTTTTTGTGTGACATTTAAGTTGTCAAAATAAATGAATCATTACTAATTCCTTTTGTTGAGAAATACGCTTTAATATAAGATAAGGATATTAAGAAAATAAAATAATGCATACTTAATAAATTTAACGACAGATTTATTCTTATAGGCCAAGAAATTTAATACAGGACTCTATATAATTATATCAAATACTTTATTCACAACTGTCAAATAACATACGTATAACTTAACCGATTTTTATAAATTAATGACCTTCGTTACTGTTGCTAATTGAATAATACTGACAGTTCGATAGAATAATTGTATTAAATCGTTATGTCAATTTAAATCCTACCTTTCAAAGAGTATAAACAAAATTACTTTTAATAAGTAATTCTTTCCATATAGAAAATATGAATGTATGTAAACCGGTATAGTAATTCATAGTTTTCGTAAGAAACATAACATAACATAACGTAACTTAAGAAATCGTAGAATTTGGCCAAATTTTATTTCCTTACGGATTCGTTATGTTAATCGGTTATGTTCGGACGCTTACGTGAATCGTCGTGTACCACATTTGAAAACAACAGAATAGCTGTCAATTGAATTGTCAATTACAGTTTTTGTGTGACATTTAAGTTGTCAAAATAAATGAATCATTACTAATTCCTTTTGTTGAGAAATACGCTTTAATATAAGATAAGGATATTAAGAAAATAAAATAATGCATACTTAATAAATTTAACGACAGATTTATTCTTATAGGCCAAGAAATTTAATACAGGACTCTATATAATTATATCAAATACTTTATTCACAACTGTCAAATAACATACGTATAACTTAACCGATTTTTATAAATTAATGACCTTCGTTACTGTTGCTAATTGAATAATACTGCCAGTTCGATAGAATAATTGTATTAAATCGTTATGTCAATTTAAATCCTACCTTTCAAGGAATAAACAAAATTACTTTTAATAAGTAATTCTTTCCATATAGAAAATATGAATGTATGTAAACCGGTATAGTAATTCATAGTTTTCGTAAGAAACATAACATAACATAACGTAACTTAAGAAATCGTAGAATTTGGCCAAATTTTATTTCCTTACGGATTCGTTATGTTAATCGGTTATGTTCGGACGCTTACGTGAATCGTCGTGTACCACATTTGAAAACAACAGAATAGCTGTCAATTGAATTGTCAATTACAGTTTTTGTGTGACATTTAAGTTGTCAAAATAAATGAATCATTACTAATTCCTTTTGTTGAGAAATACGCTTTAATATAAGATAAGGATATTAAGAAAATAAAATAATGCATACTTAATAAATTTAACGACAGATTTATTCTTATAGGCCAAGAAATTTAATACAGGACTCTATATAATTATATCAAATACTTTATTCACAACTGTCAAATAACATACGTATAACTTAACCGATTTTTATAAATTAATGACCTTCGTTACTGTTGCTAATTGAATAATACTGACAGTTCGATAGAATAATTGTATTAAATCGTTATGTCAATTTAAATCCTACCTTTCAAAGAGTATAAACAAAATTACTTTTAATAAGTAATTCTTTCCATATAGAAAATATGAATGTATGTAAACCGGTATAGTAATTCATAGTTTTCGTAAGAAACATAACATAACATAACGTAACTTAAGAAATCGTAGAATTTGGCCAAATTTTATTTCCTTACGGATTCGTTATGTTAATCGGTTATGTTCGGACGCTTACGTGAATCGTCGTGTACCACATTTGAAAACAACATAATAGCTGTCAATTGAATTGTCAATTTCAGTTTTTGTGTGACATTTAAGTTGTCAAAATAAATGAATCATTACTAATTCCTTTTGTTGAGAAATACGCTTTAATATAAGATAAGGATATTAAGAAAATAAAATAATGCATACTTAATAAATTTAACGACAGATTTATTCTTATAGGCCAAGAAATTTAATACAGGACTCTATATAATTATATCAAATACTTTATTCACAACTGTCAAATAACATACGTATAACTTAACCGATTTTTATAAATTAATGACCTTCGTTACTGTTGCTAATTGAATAATACTGACAGTTCGATAGAATAATTGTATTAAATCGTTATGTCAATTTAAATCCTACCTTTCAAAGAGTATAAACAAAATTACTTTTAATAAGTAATTCTTTCCATATAGAAAATATGAATGTATGTAAACCGGTATAGTAATTCATAGTTTTCGTAAGAAACATAACATAACATAACGTAACTTAAGAAATCGTAGAATTTGGCCAAATTTTATTTCCTTACGGATTCGTTATGTTAATCGGTTATGTTCGGACGCTTACGTGAATCGTCGTGTACCACATTTGAAAACAACATAATAGCTGTCAATTGAATTGTCAATTTCAGTTTTTGTGTGACATTTAAGTTGTCAAAATAAATGAATCATTACTAATTCCTTTTGTTGAGAAATACGCTTTAATATAAGATAAGGATATTAAGAAAATAAAATAATGCATACTTAATAAATTTAACGACAGATTTATTCTTATAGGCCAAGAAATTTAATACAGGACTCTATATAATTATATCAAATACTTTATTCACAACTGTCAAATAACATACGTATAACTTAACCGATTTTTATAAATTAATGACCTTCGTTACTGTTGCTAATTGAATAATACTGACAGTTCGATAGAATAATTGTATTAAATCGTTATGTCAATTTAAATCCTACCTTTCAAAGAGTATAAACAAAATTACTTTTAATAAGTAATTCTTTCCATATAGAAAATATGAATGTATGTAAACCGGTATAGTAATTCATAGTTTTCGTAAGAAACATAACATAACATAACGTAACTTAAGAAATCGTAGAATTTGGCCAAATTTTATTTCCTTACGGATTCGTTATGTTAATCGGTTATGTTCGGACGCTTACGTGAATCGTCGTGTACCACATTTGAAAACAACATAATAGCTGTCAATTGAATTGTCAATTTCAGTTTTTGTGTGACATTTAAGTTGTCAAAATAAATGAATCATTACTAATTCCTTTTGTTGAGAAATACGCTTTAATATAAGATAAGGATATTAAGAAAATAAAATAATGCATACTTAATAAATTTAACGACAGATTTATTCTTATAGGCCAAGAAATTTAATACAGGACTCTATATAATTATATCAAATACTTTATTCACAACTGTCAAATAACATACGTATAACTTAACCGATT
This sequence comes from Harpalus rubripes, assembly GCA_963082715.1. Taxonomy (NCBI): domain Eukaryota; kingdom Metazoa; phylum Arthropoda; class Insecta; order Coleoptera; family Carabidae; genus Harpalus; species Harpalus rubripes. The sequence continues at coordinate 20,420,545 of OY720455.1, forward strand.
TTTATAAATTAATGACCTTCGTTACTGTTGCTAATTGAATAATACTGACAGTTCGATAGAATAATTGTATTAAATCGTTATGTCAATTTAAATCCTACCTTTCAAAGAGTATAAACAAAATTACTTTTAATAAGTAATTCTTTCCATATAGAAAATATGAATGTATGTAAACCGGTATAGTAATTCATAGTTTTCGTAAGAAACATAACATAACATAACGTAACTTAAGAAATCGTAGAATTTGGCCAAATTTTATTTCCTTACGGATTCGTTATGTTAATCGGTTATGTTCGGACGCTTACGTGAATCGTCGTGTACCACATTTGAAAACAACATAATAGATGTCAATTGAATTGTCAATTTCAGTTTTTGTGTGACATTTAAGTTGTCAAAATAAATGAATCATTACTAATTCCTTTTGTTGAGAAATACGCTTTAATATAAGATAAGGATATTAAGAAAATAAAATAATGCATACTTAATAAATTTAACGACAGATTTATTCTTATAGGCCAAGAAATTTAATACAGGACTCTATATAATTATATCAAATACTTTATTCACAACTGTCAAATAACATACGTATAACTTAACCGATTTTTATAAATTAATGACCTTCGTTACTGTTGCTAATTGAATAATACTGACAGTTCGATAGAATAATTGTATTAAATCGTTATGTCAATTTAAATCCTACCTTTCAAAGAGTATAAACAAAATTACTTTTAATAAGTAATTCTTTCCATATAGAAAATATGAATGTATGTAAACCGGTATAGTAATTCATAGTTTTCGTAAGAAACATAACATAACATAACGTAACTTAAGAAATCGTAGAATTTGGCCAAATTTTATTTCCTTACGGATTCGTTATGTTAATCGGTTATGTTCGGACGCTTACGTGAATCGTCGTGTACCACATTTGAAAACAACATAATAGCTGTCAATTGAATTGTCAATTTCAGTTTTTGTGTGACATTTAAGTTGTCAAAATAAATGAATCATTACTAATTCCTTTTGTTGAGAAATACGCTTTAATATAAGATAAGGATATTAAGAAAATAAAATAATGCATACTTAATAAATTTAACGACAGATTTATTCTTATAGGCCAAGAAATTTAATACAGGACTCTATATAATTATATCAAATACTTTATTCACAACTGTCAAATAACATACGTATAACTTAACCGATTTTTATAAATTAATGACCTTCGTTACTGTTGCTAATTGAATAATACTGACAGTTCGATAGAATAATTGTATTAAATCGTTATGTCAATTTAAATCCTACCTTTCAAAGAGTATAAACAAAATTACTTTTAATAAGTAATTCTTTCCATATAGAAAATATGAATGTATGTAAACCGGTATAGTAATTCATAGTTTTCGTAAGAAACATAACATAACATAACGTAACTTAAGAAATCGTAGAATTTGGCCAAATTTTATTTCCTTACGGATTCGTTATGTTAATCGGTTATGTTCGGACGCTTACGTGAATCGTCGTGTACCACATTTGAAAACAACAGAATAGCTGTCAATTGAATTGTCAATTTCAGTTTTTGTGTGACATTTAAGTTGTCAAAATAAATGAATCATTACTAATTCCTTTTGTTGAGAAATACGCTTTAATATAAGATAAGGATATTAAGAAAATAAAATAATGCATACTTAATAAATTTAACGACAGATTTATTCTTATAGGCCAAGAAATTTAATACAGGACTCTATATAATTATATCAAATACTTTATTCACAACTGTCAAATAACATACGTATAACTTAACCGATTTTTATAAATTAATGACCTTCGTTACTGTTGCTAATTGAATAATACTGACAGTTCGATAGAATAATTGTATTAAATCGTTATGTCAATTTAAATCCTACCTTTCAAAGAGTATAAACAAAATTACTTTTAATAAGTAATTCTTTCCATATAGAAAATATGAATGTATGTAAACCGGTATAGTAATTCATAGTTTTCGTAAGAAACATAACATAACATAACGTAACTTAAGAAATCGTAGAATTTGGCCAAATTTTATTTCCTTACGGATTCGTTATGTTAATCGGTTATGTTCGGACGCTTACGTGAATCGTCGTGTACCACATTTGAAAACAACATAATAGCTGTCAATTGAATTGTCAATTTCAGTTTTTGTGTGACATTTAAGTTGTCAAAATAAATGAATCATTACTAATTCCTTTTGTTGAGAAATACGCTTTAATATAAGATAAGGATATTAAGAAAATAAAATAATGCATACTTAATAAATTTAACGACAGATTTATTCTTATAGGCCAAGAAATTTAATACAGGACTCTATATAATTATATCAAATACTTTATTCACAACTGTCAAATAACATACGTATAACTTAACCGATTTTTATAAATTAATGACCTTCGTTACTGTTGCTAATTGAATAATACTGACAGTTCGATAGAATAATTGTATTAAATCGTTATGTCAATTTAAATCCTACCTTTCAAAGAGTATAAACAAAATTACTTTTAATAAGTAATTCTTTCCATATAGAAAATATGAATGTATGTAAACCGGTATAGTAATTCATAGTTTTCGTAAGAAACATAACATAACATAACGTAACTTAAGAAATCGTAGAATTTGGCCAAATTTTATTTCCTTACGGATTCGTTATGTTAATCGGTTATGTTCGGACGCTTACGTGAATCGTCGTGTACCACATTTGAAAACAACAGAATAGCTGTCAATTGAATTGTCAATTTCAGTTTTTGTGTGACATTTAAGTTGTCAAAATAAATGAATCATTACTAATTCCTTTTGTTGAGAAATACGCTTTAATATAAGATAAGGATATTAAGAAAATAAAATAATGCATACTTAATAAATTTAACGACAGATTTATTCTTATAGGCCAAGAAATTTAATACAGGACTCTATATAATTATATCAAATACTTTATTCACAACTGTCAAATAACATACGTATAACTTAACCGATTTTTATAAATTAATGACCTTCGTTACTGTTGCTAATTGAATAATACTGACAGTTCGATAGAATAATTGTATTAAATCGTTATGTCAATTTAAATCCTACCTTTCAAAGAGTATAAACAAAATTACTTTTAATAAGTAATTCTTTCCATATAGAAAATATGAATGTATGTAAACCGGTATAGTAATTCATAGTTTTCGTAAGAAACATAACATAACATAACGTAACTTAAGAAATCGTAGAATTTGGCCAAATTTTATTTCCTTACGGATTCGTTATGTTAATCGGTTATGTTCGGACGCTTACGTGAATCGTCGTGTACCACATTTGAAAACAACATAATAGCTGTCAATTGAATTGTCAATTTCAGTTTTTGTGTGACATTTAAGTTGTCAAAATAAATGAATCATTACTAATTCCTTTTGTTGAGAAATACGCTTTAATATAAGATAAGGATATTAAGAAAATAAAATAATGCATACTTAATAAATTTAACGACAGATTTATTCTTATAGGCCAAGAAATTTAATACAGGACTCTATATAATTATATCAAATACTTTATTCACAACTGTCAAATAACATACGTATAACTTAACCGATTTTTATAAATTAATGACCTTCGTTACTGTTGCTAATTGAATAATACTGACAGTTCGATAGAATAATTGTATTAAATCGTTATGTCAATTTAAATCCTACCTTTCAAAGAGTATAAACAAAATTACTTTTAATAAGTAATTCTTTCCATATAGAAAATATGAATGTATGTAAACCGGTATAGTAATTCATAGTTTTCGTAAGAAACATAACATAACATAACGTAACTTAAGAAATCGTAGAATTTGGCCAAATTTTATTTCCTTACGGATTCGTTATGTTAATCGGTTATGTTCGGACGCTTACGTGAATCGTCGTGTACCACATTTGAAAACAACATAATAGCTGTCAATTGAATTGTCAATTTCAGTTTTTGTGTGACATTTAAGTTGTCAAAATAAATGAATCATTACTAATTCCTTTTGTTGAGAAATACGCTTTAATATAAGATAAGGATATTAAGAAAATAAAATAATGCATACTTAATAAATTTAACGACAGATTTATTCTTATAGGCCAAGAAATTTAATACAGGACTCTATATAATTATATCAAATACTTTATTCACAACTGTCAAATAACATACGTATAACTTAACCGATTTTTATAAATTAATGACCTTCGTTACTGTTGCTAATTGAATAATACTGACAGTTCGATAGAATAATTGTATTAAATCGTTATGTCAATTTAAATCCTACCTTTCAAAGAGTATAAACAAAATTACTTTTAATAAGTAATTCTTTCCATATAGAAAATATGAATGTATGTAAACCGGTATAGTAATTCATAGTTTTCGTAAGAAACATAACATAACATAACGTAACTTAAGAAATCGTAGAATTTGGCCAAATTTTATTTCCTTACGGATTCGTTATGTTAATCGGTTATGTTCGGACGCTTACGTGAATCGTCGTGTACCACATTTGAAAACAACATAATAGCTGTCAATTGAATTGTCAATTTCAGTTTTTGTGTGACATTTAAGTTGTCAAAATAAATGAATCATTACTAATTCCTTTTGTTGAGAAATACGCTTTAATATAAGATAAGGATATTAAGAAAATAAAATAATGCATACTTAATAAATTTAACGACAGATTTATTCTTATAGGCCAAGAAATTTAATACAGGACTCTATATAATTATATCAAATACTTTATTCACAACTGTCAAATAACATACGTATAACTTAACCGATTTTTATAAATTAATGACCTTCGTTACTGTTGCTAATTGAATAATACTGACAGTTCGATAGAATAATTGTATTAAATCGTTATGTCAATTTAAATCCTACCTTTCAAAGAGTATAAACAAAATTACTTTTAATAAGTAATTCTTTCCATATAGAAAATATGAATGTATGTAAACCGGTATAGTAATTCATAGTTTTCGTAAGAAACATAACATAACATAACGTAACTTAAGAAATCGTAGAATTTGGCCAAATTTTATTTCCTTACGGATTCGTTATGTTAATCGGTTATGTTCGGACGCTTACGTGAATCGTCGTGTACCACATTTGAAAACAACATAATAGCTGTCAATTGAATTGTCAATTTCAGTTTTTGTGTGACATTTAAGTTGTCAAAATAAATGAATCATTACTAATTCCTTTTGTTGAGAAATACGCTTTAATATAAGATAAGGATATTAAGAAAATAAAATAATGCATACTTAATAAATTTAACGACAGATTTATTCTTATAGGCCAAGAAATTTAATACAGGACTCTATATAATTATATCAAATACTTTATTCACAACTGTCAAATAACATACGTATAACTTAACCGATTTTTATAAATTAATGACCTTCGTTACTGTTGCTAATTGAATAATACTGACAGTTCGATAGAATAATTGTATTAAATCGTTATGTCAATTTAAATCCTACCTTTCAAAGAGTATAAACAAAATTACTTTTAATAAGTAATTCTTTCCATATAGAAAATATGAATGTATGTAAACCGGTATAGTAATTCATAGTTTTCGTAAGAAACATAACATAACATAACGTAACTTAAGAAATCGTAGAATTTGGCCAAATTTTATTTCCTTACGGATTCGTTATGTTAATCGGTTATGTTCGGACGCTTACGTGAATCGTCGTGTACCACATTTGAAAACAACATAATAGCTGTCAATTGAATTGTCAATTTCAGTTTTTGTGTGACATTTAAGTTGTCAAAATAAATGAATCATTACTAATTCCTTTTGTTGAGAAATACGCTTTAATATAAGATAAGGATATTAAGAAAATAAAATAATGCATACTTAATAAATTTAACGACAGATTTATTCTTATAGGCCAAGAAATTTAATACAGGACTCTATATAATTATATCAAATACTTTATTCACAACTGTCAAATAACATACGTATAACTTAACCGATTTTTATAAATTAATGACCTTCGTTACTGTTGCTAATTGAATAATACTGACAGTTCGATAGAATAATTGTATTAAATCGTTATGTCAATTTAAATCCTACCTTTCAAAGAGTATAAACAAAATTACTTTTAATAAGTAATTCTTTCCATATAGAAAATATGAATGTATGTAAACCGGTATAGTAATTCATAGTTTTCGTAAGAAACATAACATAACATAACGTAACTTAAGAAATCGTAGAATTTGGCCAAATTTTATTTCCTTACGGATTCGTTATGTTAATCGGTTATGTTCGGACGCTTACGTGAATCGTCGTGTACCACATTTGAAAACAACATAATAGCTGTCAATTGAATTGTCAATTTCAGTTTTTGTGTGACATTTAAGTTGTCAAAATAAATGAATCATTACTAATTCCTTTTGTTGAGAAATACGCTTTAATATAAGATAAGGATATTAAGAAAATAAAATAATGCATACTTAATAAATTTAACGACAGATTTATTCTTATAGGCCAAGAAATTTAATACAGGACTCTATATAATTATATCAAATACTTTATTCACAACTGTCAAATAACATACGTATAACTTAACCGATTTTTATAAATTAATGACCTTCGTTACTGTTGCTAATTGAATAATACTGACAGTTCGATAGAATAATTGTATTAAATCGTTATGTCAATTTAAATCCTACCTTTCAAAGAGTATAAACAAAATTACTTTTAATAAGTAATTCTTTCCATATAGAAAATATGAATGTATGTAAACCGGTATAGTAATTCATAGTTTTCGTAAGAAACATAACATAACATAACGTAACTTAAGAAATCGTAGAATTTGGCCAAATTTTATTTCCTTACGGATTCGTTATGTTAATCGGTTATGTTCGGACGCTTACGTGAATCGTCGTGTACCACATTTGAAAACAACATAATAGCTGTCAATTGAATTGTCAATTTCAGTTTTTGTGTGACATTTAAGTTGTCAAAATAAATGAATCATTACTAATTCCTTTTGTTGAGAAATACGCTTTAATATAAGATAAGGATATTAAGAAAATAAAATAATGCATACTTAATAAATTTAACGACAGATTTATTCTTATAGGCCAAGAAATTTAATACAGGACTCTATATAATTATATCAAATACTTTATTCACAACTGTCAAATAACATACGTATAACTTAACCGATTTTTATAAATTAATGACCTTCGTTACTGTTGCTAATTGAATAATACTGACAGTTCGATAGAATAATTGTATTAAATCGTTATGTCAATTTAAATCCTACCTTTCAAAGAGTATAAACAAAATTACTTTTAATAAGTAATTCTTTCCATATAGAAAATATGAATGTATGTAAACCGGTATAGTAATTCATAGTTTTCGTAAGAAACATAACATAACATAACGTAACTTAAGAAATCGTAGAATTTGGCCAAATTTTATTTCCTTACGGATTCGTTATGTTAATCGGTTATGTTCGGACGCTTACGTGAATCGTCGTGTACCACATTTGAAAACAACATAATAGCTGTCAATTGAATTGTCAATTTCAGTTTTTGTGTGACATTTAAGTTGTCAAAATAAATGAATCATTACTAATTCCTTTTGTTGAGAAATACGCTTTAATATAAGATAAGGATATTAAGAAAATAAAATAATGCATACTTAATAAATTTAACGACAGATTTATTCTTATAGGCCAAGAAATTTAATACAGGACTCTATATAATTATATCAAATACTTTATTCACAACTGTCAAATAACATACGTATAACTTAACCGATTTTTATAAATTAATGACCTTCGTTACTGTTGCTAATTGAATAATACTGACAGTTCGATAGAATAATTGTATTAAATCGTTATGTCAATTTAAATCCTACCTTTCAAAGAGTATAAACAAAATTACTTTTAATAAGTAATTCTTTCCATATAGAAAATATGAATGTATGTAAACCGGTATAGTAATTCATAGTTTTCGTAAGAAACATAACATAACATAACGTAACTTAAGAAATCGTAGAATTTGGCCAAATTTTATTTCCTTACGGATTCGTTATGTTAATCGGTTATGTTCGGACGCTTACGTGAATCGTCGTGTACCACATTTGAAAACAACATAATAGCTGTCAATTGAATTGTCAATTTCAGTTTTTGTGTGACATTTAAGTTGTCAAAATAAATGAATCATTACTAATTCCTTTTGTTGAGAAATACGCTTTAATATAAGATAAGGATATTAAGAAAATAAAATAATGCATACTTAATAAATTTAACGACAGATTTATTCTTATAGGCCAAGAAATTTAATACAGGACTCTATATAATTATATCAAATACTTTATTCACAACTGTCAAATAACATACGTATAACTTAACCGATTTTTATAAATTAATGACCTTCGTTACTGTTGCTAATTGAATAATACTGACAGTTCGATAGAATAATTGTATTAAATCGTTATGTCAATTTAAATCCTACCTTTCAAAGAGTATAAACAAAATTACTTTTAATAAGTAATTCTTTCCATATAGAAAATATGAATGTATGTAAACCGGTATAGTAATTCATAGTTTTCGTAAGAAACATAACATAACATAACGTAACTTAAGAAATCGTAGAATTTGGCCAAATTTTATTTCCTTACGGATTCGTTATGTTAATCGGTTATGTTCGGACGCTTACGTGAATCGTCGTGTACCACATTTGAAAACAACAGAATAGCTGTCAATTGAATTGTCAATTTCAGTTTTTGTGTGACATTTAAGTTGTCAAAATAAATGAATCATTACTAATTCCTTTTGTTGAGAAATACGCTTTAATATAAGATAAGGATATTAAGAAAATAAAATAATGCATACTTAATAAATTTAACGACAGATTTATTCTTATAGGCCAAGAAATTTAATACAGGACTCTATATAATTATATCAAATACTTTATTCACAACTGTCAAATAACATACGTATAACTTAACCGATTTTTATAAATTAATGACCTTCGTTACTGTTGCTAATTGAATAATACTGACAGTTCGATAGAATAATTGTATTAAATCGTTATGTCAATTTAAATCCTACCTTTCAAAGAGTATAAACAAAATTACTTTTAATAAGTAATTCTTTCCATATAGAAAATATGAATGTATGTAAACCGGTATAGTAATTCATAGTTTTCGTAAGAAACATAACATAACATAACGTAACTTAAGAAATCGTAGAATTTGGCCAAATTTTATTTCCTTACGGATTCGTTATGTTAATCGGTTATGTTCGGACGCTTACGTGAATCGTCGTGTACCACATTTGAAAACAACATAATAGCTGTCAATTGAATTGTCAATTTCAGTTTTTGTGTGACATTTAAGTTGTCAAAATAAATGAATCATTACTAATTCCTTTTGTTGAGAAATACGCTTTAATATAAGATAAGGATATTAAGAAAATAAAATAATGCATACTTAATAAATTTAACGACAGATTTATTCTTATAGGCCAAGAAATTTAATACAGGACTCTATATAATTATATCAAATACTTTATTCACAACTGTCAAATAACATACGTATAACTTAACCGATTTTTATAAATTAATGACCTTCGTTACTGTTGCTAATTGAATAATACTGACAGTTCGATAGAATAATTGTATTAAATCGTTATGTCAATTTAAATCCTACCTTTCAAAGAGTATAAACAAAATTACTTTTAATAAGTAATTCTTTCCATATAGAAAATATGAATGTATGTAAACCGGTATAGTAATTCATAGTTTTCGTAAGAAACATAACATAACATAACGTAACTTAAGAAATCGTAGAATTTGGCCAAATTTTATTTCCTTACGGATTCGTTATGTTAATCGGTTATGTTCGGACGCTTACGTGAATCGTCGTGTACCACATTTGAAAACAACATAATAGCTGTCAATTGAATTGTCAATTTCAGTTTTTGTGTGACATTTAAGTTGTCAAAATAAATGAATCATTACTAATTCCTTTTGTTGAGAAATACGCTTTAATATAAGATAAGGATATTAAGAAAATAAAATAATGCATACTTAATAAATTTAACGACAGATTTATTCTTATAGGCCAAGAAATTTAATACAGGACTCTATATAATTATATCAAATACTTTATTCACAACTGTCAAATAACATACGTATAACTTAACCGATTTTTATAAATTAATGACCTTCGTTACTGTTGCTAATTGAATAATACTGACAGTTCGATAGAATAATTGTATTAAATCGTTATGTCAATTTAAATCCTACCTTTCAAAGAGTATAAACAAAATTACTTTTAATAAGTAATTCTTTCCATATAGAAAATATGAATGTATGTAAACCGGTATAGTAATTCATAGTTTTCGTAAGAAACATAACATAACATAACGTAACTTAAGAAATCGTAGAATTTGGCCAAATTTTATTTCCTTACGGATTCGTTATGTTAATCGGTTATGTTCGGACGCTTACGTGAATCGTCGTGTACCACATTTGAAAACAACAGAATAGCTGTCAATTGAATTGTCAATTTCAGTTTTTGTGTGACATTTAAGTTGTCAAAATAAATGAATCATTACTAATTCCTTTTGTTGAGAAATACGCTTTAATATAAGATAAGGATATTAAGAAAATAAAATAATGCATACTTAATAAATTTAACGACAGATTTATTCTTATAGGCCAAGAAATTTAATACAGGACTCTATATAATTATATCAAATACTTTATTCACAACTGTCAAATAACATACGTATAACTTAACCGATTTTTATAAATTAATGACCTTCGTTACTGTTGCTAATTGAATAATACTGACAGTTCGATAGAATAATTGTATTAAATCGTTATGTCAATTTAAATCCTACCTTTCAAAGAGTATAAACAAAATTACTTTTAATAAGTAATTCTTTCCATATAGAAAATATGAATGTATGTAAACCGGTATAGTAATTCATAGTTTTCGTAAGAAACATAACATAACATAACGTAACTTAAGAAATCGTAGAATTTGGCCAAATTTTATTTCCTTACGGATTCGTTATGTTAATCGGTTATGTTCGGACGCTTACGTGAATCGTCGTGTACCACATTTGAAAACAACATAATAGCTGTCAATTGAATTGTCAATTTCAGTTTTTGTGTGACATTTAAGTTGTCAAAATAAATGAATCATTACTAATTCCTTTTGTTGAGAAATACGCTTTAATATAAGATAAGGATATTAAGAAAATAAAATAATGCATACTTAATAAATTTAACGACAGATTTATTCTTATAGGCCAAGAAATTTAATACAGGACTCTATATAATTATATCAAATACTTTATTCACAACTGTCAAATAACATACGTATAACTTAACCGATTTTTATAAATTAATGACCTTCGTTACTGTTGCTAATTGAATAATACTGACAGTTCGATAGAATAATTGTATTAAATCGTTATGTCAATTTAAATCCTACCTTTCAAAGAGTATAAACAAAATTACTTTTAATAAGTAATTCTTTCCATATAGAAAATATGAATGTATGTAAACCGGTATAGTAATTCATAGTTTTCGTAAGAAACATAACATAACATAACGTAACTTAAGAAATCGTAGAATTTGGCCAAATTTTATTTCCTTACGGATTCGTTATGTTAATCGGTTATGTTCGGACGCTTACGTGAATCGTCGTGTACCACATTTGAAAACAACATAATAGCTGTCAATTGAATTGTCAATTTCAGTTTTTGTGTGACATTTAAGTTGTCAAAATAAATGAATCATTACTAATTCCTTTTGTTGAGAAATACGCTTTAATATAAGATAAGGATATTAAGAAAATAAAATAATGCATACTTAATAAATTTAACGACAGATTTATTCTTATAGGCCAAGAAATTTAATACAGGACTCTATATAATTATATCAAATACTTTATTCACAACTGTCAAATAACATACGTATAACTTAACCGATTTTTATAAATTAATGACCTTCGTTACTGTTGCTAATTGAATAATACTGACAGTTCGATAGAATAATTGTATTAAATCGTTATGTCAATTTAAATCCTACCTTTCAAAGAGTATAAACAAAATTACTTTTAATAAGTAATTCTTTCCATATAGAAAATATGAATGTATGTAAACCGGTATAGTAATTCATAGTTTTCGTAAGAAACATAACATAACATAACGTAACTTAAGAAATCGTAGAATTTGGCCAAATTTTATTTCCTTACGGATTCGTTATGTTAATCGGTTATGTTCGGACGCTTACGTGAATCGTCGTGTACCACATTTGAAAACAACAGAATAGCTGTCAATTGAATTGTCAATTTCAGTTTTTGTGTGACATTTAAGTTGTCAAAATAAATGAATCATTACTAATTCCTTTTGTTGAGAAATACGCTTTAATATAAGATAAGGATATTAAGAAAATAAAATAATGCATACTTAATAAATTTAACGACAGATTTATTCTTATAGGCCAAGAAATTTAATACAGGACTCTATATAATTATATCAAATACTTTATTCACAACTGTCAAATAACATACGTATAACTTAACCGATTTTTATAAATTAATGACCTTCGTTACTGTTGCTAATTGAATAATACTGACAGTTCGATAGAATAATTGTATTAAATCGTTATGTCAATTTAAATCCTACCTTTCAAAGAGTATAAACAAAATTACTTTTAATAAGTAATTCTTTCCATATAGAAAATATGAATGTATGTAAACCGGTATAGTAATTCATAGTTTTCGTAAGAAACATAACATAACATAACGTAACTTAAGAAATCGTAGAATTTGGCCAAATTTTATTTCCTTACGGATTCGTTATGTTAATCGGTTATGTTCGGACGCTTACGTGAATCGTCGTGTACCACATTTGAAAACAACATAATAGCTGTCAATTGAATTGTCAATTTCAGTTTTTGTGTGACATTTAAGTTGTCAAAATAAATGAATCATTACTAATTCCTTTTGTTGAGAAATACGCTTTAATATAAGATAAGGATATTAAGAAAATAAAATAATGCATACTTAATAAATTTAACGACAGATTTATTCTTATAGGCCAAGAAATTTAATACAGGACTCTATATAATTATATCAAATACTTTATTCACAACTGTCAAATAACATACGTATAACTTAACCGATTTTTATAAATTAATGACCTTCGTTACTGTTGCTAATTGAATAATACTGACAGTTCGATAGAATAATTGTATTAAATCGTTATGTCAATTTAAATCCTACCTTTCAAAGAGTATAAACAAAATTACTTTTAATAAGTAATTCTTTCCATATAGAAAATATGAATGTATGTAAACCGGTATAGTAATTCATAGTTTTCGTAAGAAACATAACATAACATAACGTAACTTAAGAAATCGTAGAATTTGGCCAAATTTTATTTCCTTACGGATTCGTTATGTTAATCGGTTATGTTCGGACGCTTACGTGAATCGTCGTGTACCACATTTGAAAACAACATAATAGCTGTCAATTGAATTGTCAATTTCAGTTTTTGTGTGACATTTAAGTTGTCAAAATAAATGAATCATTACTAATTCCTTTTGTTGAGAAATACGCTTTAATATAAGATAAGGATATTAAGAAAATAAAATAATGCATACTTAATAAATTTAACGACAGATTTATTCTTATAGGCCAAGAAATTTAATACAGGACTCTATATAATTATATCAAATACTTTATTCACAACTGTCAAATAACATACGTATAACTTAACCGATTTTTATAAATTAATGACCTTCGTTACTGTTGCTAATTGAATAATACTGACAGTTCGATAGAATAATTGTATTAAATCGTTATGTCAATTTAAATCCTACCTTTCAAAGAGTATAAACAAAATTACTTTTAATAAGTAATTCTTTCCATATAGAAAATATGAATGTATGTAAACCGGTATAGTAATTCATAGTTTTCGTAAGAAACATAACATAACATAACGTAACTTAAGAAATCGTAGAATTTGGCCAAATTTTATTTCCTTACGGATTCGTTATGTTAATCGGTTATGTTCGGACGCTTACGTGAATCGTCGTGTACCACATTTGAAAACAACATAATAGCTGTCAATTGAATTGTCAATTTCAGTTTTTGTGTGACATTTAAGTTGTCAAAATAAATGAATCATTACTAATTCCTTTTGTTGAGAAATACGCTTTAATATAAGATAAGGATATTAAGAAAATAAAATAATGCATACTTAATAAATTTAACGACAGATTTATTCTTATAGGCCAAGAAATTTAATACAGGACTCTATATAATTATATCAAATACTTTATTCACAACTGTCAAATAACATACGTATAACTTAACCGATTTTTATAAATTAATGACCTTCGTTACTGTTGCTAATTGAATAATACTGACAGTTCGATAGAATAATTGTATTAAATCGTTATGTCAATTTAAATCCTACCTTTCAAAGAGTATAAACAAAATTACTTTTAATAAGTAATTCTTTCCATATAGAAAATATGAATGTATGTAAACCGGTATAGTAATTCATAGTTTTCGTAAGAAACATAACATAACATAACGTAACTTAAGAAATCGTAGAATTTGGCCAAATTTTATTTCCTTACGGATTCGTTATGTTAATCGGTTATGTTCGGACGCTTACGTGAATCGTCGTGTACCACATTTGAAAACAACATAATAGCTGTCAATTGAATTGTCAATTTCAGTTTTTGTGTGACATTTAAGTTGTCAAAATAAATGAATCATTACTAATTCCTTTTGTTGAGAAATACGCTTTAATATAAGATAAGGATATTAAGAAAATAAAATAATGCATACTTAATAAATTTAACGACAGATTTATTCTTATAGGCCAAGAAATTTAATACAGGACTCTATATAATTATATCAAATACTTTATTCACAACTGTCAAATAACATACGTATAACTTAACCGATTTTTATAAATTAATGACCTTCGTTACTGTTGCTAATTGAATAATACTGACAGTTCGATAGAATAATTGTATTAAATCGTTATGTCAATTTAAATCCTACCTTTCAAAGAGTATAAACAAAATTACTTTTAATAAGTAATTCTTTCCATATAGAAAATATGAATGTATGTAAACCGGTATAGTAATTCATAGTTTTCGTAAGAAACATAACATAACATAACGTAACTTAAGAAATCGTAGAATTTGGCCAAATTTTATTTCCTTACGGATTCGTTATGTTAATCGGTTATGTTCGGACGCTTACGTGAATCGTCGTGTACCACATTTGAAAACAACAGAATAGCTGTCAATTGAATTGTCAATTTCAGTTTTTGTGTGACATTTAAGTTGTCAAAATAAATGAATCATTACTAATTCCTTTTGTTGAGAAATACGCTTTAATATAAGATAAGGATATTAAGAAAATAAAATAATGCATACTTAATAAATTTAACGACAGATTTATTCTTATAGGCCAAGAAATTTAATACAGGACTCTATATAATTATATCAAATACTTTATTCACAACTGTCAAATAACATACGTATAACTTAACCGATTTTTATAAATTAATGACCTTCGTTACTGTTGCTAATTGAATAATACTGACAGTTCGATAGAATAATTGTATTAAATCGTTATGTCAATTTAAATCCTACCTTTCAAAGAGTATAAACAAAATTACTTTTAATAAGTAATTCTTTCCATATAGAAAATATGAATGTATGTAAACCGGTATAGTAATTCATAGTTTTCGTAAGAAACATAACATAACATAACGTAACTTAAGAAATCGTAGAATTTGGCCAAATTTTATTTCCTTACGGATTCGTTATGTTAATCGGTTATGTTCGGACGCTTACGTGAATCGTCGTGTACCACATTTGAAAACAACATAATAGCTGTCAATTGAATTGTCAATTTCAGTTTTTGTGTGACATTTAAGTTGTCAAAATAAATGAATCATTACTAATTCCTTTTGTTGAGAAATACGCTTTAATATAAGATAAGGATATTAAGAAAATAAAATAATGCATACTTAATAAATTTAACGACAGATTTATTCTTATAGGCCAAGAAATTTAATACAGGACTCTATATAATTATATCAAATACTTTATTCACAACTGTCAAATAACATACGTATAACTTAACCGATTTTTATAAATTAATGACCTTCGTTACTGTTGCTAATTGAATAATACTGACAGTTCGATAGAATAATTGTATTAAATCGTTATGTCAATTTAAATCCTACCTTTCAAAGAGTATAAACAAAATTACTTTTAATAAGTAATTCTTTCCATATAGAAAATATGAATGTATGTAAACCGGTATAGTAATTCATAGTTTTCGTAAGAAACATAACATAACATAACGTAACTTAAGAAATCGTAGAATTTGGCCAAATTTTATTTCCTTACGGATTCGTTATGTTAATCGGTTATGTTCGGACGCTTACGTGAATCGTCGTGTACCACATTTGAAAACAACATAATAGCTGTCAATTGAATTGTCAATTTCAGTTTTTGTGTGACATTTAAGTTGTCAAAATAAATGAATCATTACTAATTCCTTTTGTTGAGAAATACGCTTTAATATAAGATAAGGATATTAAGAAAATAAAATAATGCATACTTAATAAATTTAACGACAGATTTATTCTTATAGGCCAAGAAATTTAATACAGGACTCTATATAATTATATCAAATACTTTATTCACAACTGTCAAATAACATACGTATAACAACCGATTTTTATAAATTAATGACCTTCGTTACTGTTGCTAATTGAATAATACTGACAGTTCGATAGAATAATTGTATTAAATCGTTATGTCAATTTAAATCCTACCTTTCAAAGAGTATAAACAAAATTACTTTTAATAAGTAATTCTTTCCATATAGAAAATATGAATGTATGTAAACCGGTATAGTAATTCATAGTTTTCGTAAGAAACATAACATAACATAACGTAACTTAAGAAATCGTAGAATTTGGCCAAATTTTATTTCCTTACGGATTCGTTATGTTAATCGGTTATGTTCGGACGCTTACGTGAATCGTCGTGTACCACATTTGAAAACAACATAATAGCTGTCAATTGAATTGTCAATTTCAGTTTTTGTGTGACATTTAAGTTGTCAAAATAAATGAATCATTACTAATTCCTTTTGTTGAGAAATACGCTTTAATATAAGATAAGGATATTAAGAAAATAAAATAATGCATACTTAATAAATTTAACGACAGATTTATTCTTATAGGCCAAGAAATTTAATACAGGACTCTATATAATTATATCAAATACTTTATTCACAACTGTCAAATAACATACGTATAACTTAACCGATTTTTATAAATTAATGACCTTCGTTACTGTTGCTAATTGAATAATACTGACAGTTCGATAGAATAATTGTATTAAATCGTTATGTCAATTTAAATCCTACCTTTCAAAGAGTATAAACAAAATTACTTTTAATAAGTAATTCTTTCCATATAGAAAATATGAATGTATGTAAACCGGTATAGTAATTCATAGTTTTCGTAAGAAACATAACATAACATAACGTAACTTAAGAAATCGTAGAATTTGGCCAAATTTTATTTCCTTACGGATTCGTTATGTTAATCGGTTATGTTCGGACGCTTACGTGAATCGTCGTGTACCACATTTGAAAACAACATAATAGCTGTCAATTGAATTGTCAATTTCAGTTTTTGTGTGACATTTAAGTTGTCAAAATAAATGAATCATTACTAATTCCTTTTGTTGAGAAATACGCTTTAATATAAGATAAGGATATTAAGAAAATAAAATAATGCATACTTAATAAATTTAACGACAGATTTATTCTTATAGGCCAAGAAATTTAATACAGGACTCTATATAATTATATCAAATACTTTATTCACAACTGTCAAATAACATACGTATAACTTAACCGATTTTTATAAATTAATGACCTTCGTTACTGTTGCTAATTGAATAATACTGACAGTTCGATAGAATAATTGTATTAAATCGTTATGTCAATTTAAATCCTACCTTTCAAAGAGTATAAACAAAATTACTTTTAATAAGTAATTCTTTCCATATAGAAAATATGAATGTATGTAAACCGGTATAGTAATTCATAGTTTTCGTAAGAAACATAACATAACATAACGTAACTTAAGAAATCGTAGAATTTGGCCAAATTTTATTTCCTTACGGATTCGTTATGTTAATCGGTTATGTTCGGACGCTTACGTGAATCGTCGTGTACCACATTTGAAAACAACATAATAGCTGTCAATTGAATTGTCAATTTCAGTTTTTGTGTGACATTTAAGTTGTCAAAATAAATGAATCATTACTAATTCCTTTTGTTGAGAAATACGCTTTAATATAAGATAAGGATATTAAGAAAATAAAATAATGCATACTTAATAAATTTAACGACAGATTTATTCTTATAGGCCAAGAAATTTAATACAGGACTCTATATAATTATATCAAATACTTTATTCACAACTGTCAAATAACATACGTATAACTTAACCGATTTTTATAAATTAATGACCTTCGTTACTGTTGCTAATTGAATAATACTGACAGTTCGATAGAATAATTGTATTAAATCGTTATGTCAATTTAAATCCTACCTTTCAAAGAGTATAAACAAAATTACTTTTAATAAGTAATTCTTTCCATATAGAAAATATGAATGTATGTAAACCGGTATAGTAATTCATAGTTTTCGTAAGAAACATAACATAACATAACGTAACTTAAGAAATCGTAGAATTTGGCCAAATTTTATTTCCTTACGGATTCGTTATGTTAATCGGTTATGTTCGGACGCTTACGTGAATCGTCGTGTACCACATTTGAAAACAACAGAATAGCTGTCAATTGAATTGTCAATTTCAGTTTTTGTGTGACATTTAAGTTGTCAAAATAAATGAATCATTACTAATTCCTTTTGTTGAGAAATACGCTTTAATATAAGATAAGGATATTAAGAAAATAAAATAATGCATACTTAATAAATTTAACGACAGATTTATTCTTATAGGCCAAGAAATTTAATACAGGACTCTATATAATTATATCAAATACTTTATTCACAACTGTCAAATAACATACGTATAACTTAACCGATTTTTATAAATTAATGACCTTCGTTACTGTTGCTAATTGAATAATACTGACAGTTCGATAGAATAATTGTATTAAATCGTTATGTCAATTTAAATCCTACCTTTCAAAGAGTATAAACAAAATTACTTTTAATAAGTAATTCTTTCCATATAGAAAATATGAATGTATGTAAACCGGTATAGTAATTCATAGTTTTCGTAAGAAACATAACATAACATAACGTAACTTAAGAAATCGTAGAATTTGGCCAAATTTTATTTCCTTACGGATTCGTTATGTTAATCGGTTATGTTCGGACGCTTACGTGAATCGTCGTGTACCACATTTGAAAACAACATAATAGCTGTCAATTGAATTGTCAATTTCAGTTTTTGTGTGACATTTAAGTTGTCAAAATAAATGAATCATTACTAATTCCTTTTGTTGAGAAATACGCTTTAATATAAGATAAGGATATTAAGAAAATAAAATAATGCATACTTAATAAATTTAACGACAGATTTATTCTTATAGGCCAAGAAATTTAATACAGGACTCTATATAATTATATCAAATACTTTATTCACAACTGTCAAATAACATACGTATAACTTAACCGATTTTTATAAATTAATGACCTTCGTTACTGTTGCTAATTGAATAATACTGACAGTTCGATAGAATAATTGTATTAAATCGTTATGTCAATTTAAATCCTACCTTTCAAAGAGTATAAACAAAATTACTTTTAATAAGTAATTCTTTCCATATAGAAAATATGAATGTATGTAAACCGGTATAGTAATTCATAGTTTTCGTAAGAAACATAACATAACATAACGTAACTTAAGAAATCGTAGAATTTGGCCAAATTTTATTTCCTTACGGATTCGTTATGTTAATCGGTTATGTTCGGACGCTTACGTGAATCGTCGTGTACCACATTTGAAAACAACATAATAGCTGTCAATTGAATTGTCAATTTCAGTTTTTGTGTGACATTTAAGTTGTCAAAATAAATGAATCATTACTAATTCCTTTTGTTGAGAAATACGCTTTAATATAAGATAAGGATATTAAGAAAATAAAATAATGCATACTTAATAAATTTAACGACAGATTTATTCTTATAGGCCAAGAAATTTAATACAGGACTCTATATAATTATATCAAATACTTTATTCACAACTGTCAAATAACATACGTATAACTTAACCGATTTTTATAAATTAATGACCTTCGTTACTGTTGCTAATTGAATAATACTGACAGTTCGATAGAATAATTGTATTAAATCGTTATGTCAATTTAAATCCTACCTTTCAAAGAGTATAAACAAAATTACTTTTAATAAGTAATTCTTTCCATATAGAAAATATGAATGTATGTAAACCGGTATAGTAATTCATAGTTTTCGTAAGAAACATAACATAACATAACGTAACTTAAGAAATCGTAGAATTTGGCCAAATTTTATTTCCTTACGGATTCGTTATGTTAATCGGTTATGTTCGGACGCTTACGTGAATCGTCGTGTACCACATTTGAAAACAACATAATAGCTGTCAATTGAATTGTCAATTTCAGTTTTTGTGTGACATTTAAGTTGTCAAAATAAATGAATCATTACTAATTCCTTTTGTTGAGAAATACGCTTTAATATAAGATAAGGATATTAAGAAAATAAAATAATGCATACTTAATAAATTTAACGACAGATTTATTCTTATAGGCCAAGAAATTTAATACAGGACTCTATATAATTATATCAAATACTTTATTCACAACTGTCAAATAACATACGTATAACTTAACCGATTTTTATAAATTAATGACCTTCGTTACTGTTGCTAATTGAATAATACTGACAGTTCGATAGAATAATTGTATTAAATCGTTATGTCAATTTAAATCCTACCTTTCAAAGAGTATAAACAAAATTACTTTTAATAAGTAATTCTTTCCATATAGAAAATATGAATGTATGTAAACCGGTATAGTAATTCATAGTTTTCGTAAGAAACATAACATAACATAACGTAACTTAAGAAATCGTAGAATTTGGCCAAATTTTATTTCCTTACGGATTCGTTATGTTAATCGGTTATGTTCGGACGCTTACGTGAATCGTCGTGTACCACATTTGAAAACAACATAATAGCTGTCAATTGAATTGTCAATTTCAGTTTTTGTGTGACATTTAAGTTGTCAAAATAAATGAATCATTACTAATTCCTTTTGTTGAGAAATACGCTTTAATATAAGATAAGGATATTAAGAAAATAAAATAATGCATACTTAATAAATTTAACGACAGATTTATTCTTATAGGCCAAGAAATTTAATACAGGACTCTATATAATTATATCAAATACTTTATTCACAACTGTCAAATAACATACGTATAACTTAACCGATTTTTATAAATTAATGACCTTCGTTACTGTTGCTAATTGAATAATACTGACAGTTCGATAGAATAATTGTATTAAATCGTTATGTCAATTTAAATCCTACCTTTCAAAGAGTATAAACAAAATTACTTTTAATAAGTAATTCTTTCCATATAGAAAATATGAATGTATGTAAACCGGTATAGTAATTCATAGTTTTCGTAAGAAACATAACATAACATAACGTAACTTAAGAAATCGTAGAATTTGGCCAAATTTTATTTCCTTACGGATTCGTTATGTTAATCGGTTATGTTCGGACGCTTACGTGAATCGTCGTGTACCACATTTGAAAACAACATAATAGCTGTCAATTGAATTGTCAATTTCAGTTTTTGTGTGACATTTAAGTTGTCAAAATAAATGAATCATTACTAATTCCTTTTGTTGAGAAATACGCTTTAATATAAGATAAGGATATTAAGAAAATAAAATAATGCATACTTAATAAATTTAACGACAGATTTATTCTTATAGGCCAAGAAATTTAATACAGGACTCTATATAATTATATCAAATACTTTATTCACAACTGTCAAATAACATACGTATAACTTAACCGATTTTTATAAATTAATGACCTTCGTTACTGTTGCTAATTGAATAATACTGACAGTTCGATAGAATAATTGTATTAAATCGTTATGTCAATTTAAATCCTACCTTTCAAAGAGTATAAACAAAATTACTTTTAATAAGTAATTCTTTCCATATAGAAAATATGAATGTATGTAAACCGGTATAGTAATTCATAGTTTTCGTAAGAAACATAACATAACATAACGTAACTTAAGAAATCGTAGAATTTGGCCAAATTTTATTTCCTTACGGATTCGTTATGTTAATCGGTTATGTTCGGACGCTTACGTGAATCGTCGTGTACCACATTTGAAAACAACATAATAGCTGTCAATTGAATTGTCAATTTCAGTTTTTGTGTGACATTTAAGTTGTCAAAATAAATGAATCATTACTAATTCCTTTTGTTGAGAAATACGCTTTAATATAAGATAAGGATATTAAGAAAATAAAATAATGCATACTTAATAAATTTAACGACAGATTTATTCTTATAGGCCAAGAAATTTAATACAGGACTCTATATAATTATATCAAATACTTTATTCACAACTGTCAAATAACATACGTATAACTTAACCGATTTTTATAAATTAATGACCTTCGTTACTGTTGCTAATTGAATAATACTGACAGTTCGATAGAATAATTGTATTAAATCGTTATGTCAATTTAAATCCTACCTTTCAAAGAGTATAAACAAAATTACTTTTAATAAGTAATTCTTTCCATATAGAAAATATGAATGTATGTAAACCGGTATAGTAATTCATAGTTTTCGTAAGAAACATAACATAACATAACGTAACTTAAGAAATCGTAGAATTTGGCCAAATTTTATTTCCTTACGGATTCGTTATGTTAATCGGTTATGTTCGGACGCTTACGTGAATCGTCGTGTACCACATTTGAAAACAACATAATAGCTGTCAATTGAATTGTCAATTTCAGTTTTTGTGTGACATTTAAGTTGTCAAAATAAATGAATCATTACTAATTCCTTTTGTTGAGAAATACGCTTTAATATAAGATAAGGATATTAAGAAAATAAAATAATGCATACTTAATAAATTTAACGACAGATTTATTCTTATAGGCCAAGAAATTTAATACAGGACTCTATATAATTATATCAAATACTTTATTCACAACTGTCAAATAACATACGTATAACTTAACCGATTTTTATAAATTAATGACCTTCGTTACTGTTGCTAATTGAATAATACTGACAGTTCGATAGAATAATTGTATTAAATCGTTATGTCAATTTAAATCCTACCTTTCAAAGAGTATAAACAAAATTACTTTTAATAAGTAATTCTTTCCATATAGAAAATATGAATGTATGTAAACCGGTATAGTAATTCATAGTTTTCGTAAGAAACATAACATAACATAACGTAACTTAAGAAATCGTAGAATTTGGCCAAATTTTATTTCCTTACGGATTCGTTATGTTAATCGGTTATGTTCGGACGCTTACGTGAATCGTCGTGTACCACATTTGAAAACAACATAATAGCTGTCAATTGAATTGTCAATTTCAGTTTTTGTGTGACATTTAAGTTGTCAAAATAAATGAATCATTACTAATTCCTTTTGTTGAGAAATACGCTTTAATATAAGATAAGGATATTAAGAAAATAAAATAATGCATACTTAATAAATTTAACGACAGATTTATTCTTATAGGCCAAGAAATTTAATACAGGACTCTATATAATTATATCAAATACTTTATTCACAACTGTCAAATAACATACGTATAACTTAACCGATTTTTATAAATTAATGACCTTCGTTACTGTTGCTAATTGAATAATACTGACAGTTCGATAGAATAATTGTATTAAATCGTTATGTCAATTTAAATCCTACCTTTCAAAGAGTATAAACAAAATTACTTTTAATAAGTAATTCTTTCCATATAGAAAATATGAATGTATGTAAACCGGTATAGTAATTCATAGTTTTCGTAAGAAACATAACATAACATAACGTAACTTAAGAAATCGTAGAATTTGGCCAAATTTTATTTCCTTACGGATTCGTTATGTTAATCGGTTATGTTCGGACGCTTACGTGAATCGTCGTGTACCACATTTGAAAACAACATAATAGCTGTCAATTGAATTGTCAATTTCAGTTTTTGTGTGACATTTAAGTTGTCAAAATAAATGAATCATTACTAATTCCTTTTGTTGAGAAATACGCTTTAATATAAGATAAGGATATTAAGAAAATAAAATAATGCATACTTAATAAATTTAACGACAGATTTATTCTTATAGGCCAAGAAATTTAATACAGGACTCTATATAATTATATCAAATACTTTATTCACAACTGTCAAATAACATACGTATAACTTAACCGATTTTTATAAATTAATGACCTTCGTTACTGTTGCTAATTGAATAATACTGACAGTTCGATAGAATAATTGTATTAAATCGTTATGTCAATTTAAATCCTACCTTTCAAAGAGTATAAACAAAATTACTTTTAATAAGTAATTCTTTCCATATAGAAAATATGAATGTATGTAAACCGGTATAGTAATTCATAGTTTTCGTAAGAAACATAACATAACATAACGTAACTTAAGAAATCGTAGAATTTGGCCAAATTTTATTTCCTTACGGATTCGTTATGTTAATCGGTTATGTTCGGACGCTTACGTGAATCGTCGTGTACCACATTTGAAAACAACATAATAGCTGTCAATTGAATTGTCAATTTCAGTTTTTGTGTGACATTTAAGTTGTCAAAATAAATGAATCATTACTAATTCCTTTTGTTGAGAAATACGCTTTAATATAAGATAAGGATATTAAGAAAATAAAATAATGCATACTTAATAAATTTAACGACAGATTTATTCTTATAGGCCAAGAAATTTAATACAGGACTCTATATAATTATATCAAATACTTTATTCACAACTGTCAAATAACATACGTATAACTTAACCGATTTTTATAAATTAATGACCTTCGTTACTGTTGCTAATTGAATAATACTGACAGTTCGATAGAATAATTGTATTAAATCGTTATGTCAATTTAAATCCTACCTTTCAAAGAGTATAAACAAAATTACTTTTAATAAGTAATTCTTTCCATATAGAAAATATGAATGTATGTAAACCGGTATAGTAATTCATAGTTTTCGTAAGAAACATAACATAACATAACGTAACTTAAGAAATCGTAGAATTTGGCCAAATTTTATTTCCTTACGGATTCGTTATGTTAATCGGTTATGTTCGGACGCTTACGTGAATCGTCGTGTACCACATTTGAAAACAACATAATAGCTGTCAATTGAATTGTCAATTTCAGTTTTTGTGTGACATTTAAGTTGTCAAAATAAATGAATCATTACTAATTCCTTTTGTTGAGAAATACGCTTTAATATAAGATAAGGATATTAAGAAAATAAAATAATGCATACTTAATAAATTTAACGACAGATTTATTCTTATAGGCCAAGAAATTTAATACAGGACTCTATATAATTATATCAAATACTTTATTCACAACTGTCAAATAACATACGTATAACTTAACCGATTTTTATAAATTAATGACCTTCGTTACTGTTGCTAATTGAATAATACTGACAGTTCGATAGAATAATTGTATTAAATCGTTATGTCAATTTAAATCCTACCTTTCAAAGAGTATAAACAAAATTACTTTTAATAAGTAATTCTTTCCATATAGAAAATATGAATGTATGTAAACCGGTATAGTAATTCATAGTTTTCGTAAGAAACATAACATAACATAACGTAACTTAAGAAATCGTAGAATTTGGCCAAATTTTATTTCCTTACGGATTCGTTATGTTAATCGGTTATGTTCGGACGCTTACGTGAATCGTCGTGTACCACATTTGAAAACAACATAATAGCTGTCAATTGAATTGTCAATTTCAGTTTTTGTGTGACATTTAAGTTGTCAAAATAAATGAATCATTACTAATTCCTTTTGTTGAGAAATACGCTTTAATATAAGATAAGGATATTAAGAAAATAAAATAATGCATACTTAATAAATTTAACGACAGATTTATTCTTATAGGCCAAGAAATTTAATACAGGACTCTATATAATTATATCAAATACTTTATTCACAACTGTCAAATAACATACGTATAACTTAACCGATTTTTATAAATTAATGACCTTCGTTACTGTTGCTAATTGAATAATACTGACAGTTCGATAGAATAATTGTATTAAATCGTTATGTCAATTTAAATCCTACCTTTCAAAGAGTATAAACAAAATTACTTTTAATAAGTAATTCTTTCCATATAGAAAATATGAATGTATGTAAACCGGTATAGTAATTCATAGTTTTCGTAAGAAACATAACATAACATAACGTAACTTAAGAAATCGTAGAATTTGGCCAAATTTTATTTCCTTACGGATTCGTTATGTTAATCGGTTATGTTCGGACGCTTACGTGAATCGTCGTGTACCACATTTGAAAACAACATAATAGCTGTCAATTGAATTGTCAATTTCAGTTTTTGTGTGACATTTAAGTTGTCAAAATAAATGAATCATTACTAATTCCTTTTGTTGAGAAATACGCTTTAATATAAGATAAGGATATTAAGAAAATAAAATAATGCATACTTAATAAATTTAACGACAGATTTATTCTTATAGGCCAAGAAATTTAATACAGGACTCTATATAATTATATCAAATACTTTATTCACAACTGTCAAATAACATACGTATAACTTAACCGATTTTTATAAATTAATGACCTTCGTTACTGTTGCTAATTGAATAATACTGACAGTTCGATAGAATAATTGTATTAAATCGTTATGTCAATTTAAATCCTACCTTTCAAAGAGTATAAACAAAATTACTTTTAATAAGTAATTCTTTCCATATAGAAAATATGAATGTATGTAAACCGGTATAGTAATTCATAGTTTTCGTAAGAAACATAACATAACATAACGTAACTTAAGAAATCGTAGAATTTGGCCAAATTTTATTTCCTTACGGATTCGTTATGTTAATCGGTTATGTTCGGACGCTTACGTGAATCGTCGTGTACCACATTTGAAAACAACATAATAGCTGTCAATTGAATTGTCAATTTCAGTTTTTGTGTGACATTTAAGTTGTCAAAATAAATGAATCATTACTAATTCCTTTTGTTGAGAAATACGCTTTAATATAAGATAAGGATATTAAGAAAATAAAATAATGCATACTTAATAAATTTAACGACAGATTTATTCTTATAGGCCAAGAAATTTAATACAGGACTCTATATAATTATATCAAATACTTTATTCACAACTGTCAAATAACATACGTATAACTTAACCGATTTTTATAAATTAATGACCTTCGTTACTGTTGCTAATTGAATAATACTGACAGTTCGATAGAATAATTGTATTAAATCGTTATGTCAATTTAAATCCTACCTTTCAAAGAGTATAAACAAAATTACTTTTAATAAGTAATTCTTTCCATATAGAAAATATGAATGTATGTAAACCGGTATAGTAATTCATAGTTTTCGTAAGAAACATAACATAACATAACGTAACTTAAGAAATCGTAGAATTTGGCCAAATTTTATTTCCTTACGGATTCGTTATGTTAATCGGTTATGTTCGGACGCTTACGTGAATCGTCGTGTACCACATTTGAAAACAACATAATAGCTGTCAATTGAATTGTCAATTTCAGTTTTTGTGTGACATTTAAGTTGTCAAAATAAATGAATCATTACTAATTCCTTTTGTTGAGAAATACGCTTTAATATAAGATAAGGATATTAAGAAAATAAAATAATGCATACTTAATAAATTTAACGACAGATTTATTCTTATAGGCCAAGAAATTTAATACAGGACTCTATATAATTATATCAAATACTTTATTCACAACTGTCAAATAACATACGTATAACTTAACCGATTTTTATAAATTAATGACCTTCGTTACTGTTGCTAATTGAATAATACTGACAGTTCGATAGAATAATTGTATTAAATCGTTATGTCAATTTAAATCCTACCTTTCAAAGAGTATAAACAAAATTACTTTTAATAAGTAATTCTTTCCATATAGAAAATATGAATGTATGTAAACCGGTATAGTAATTCATAGTTTTCGTAAGAAACATAACATAACATAACGTAACTTAAGAAATCGTAGAATTTGGCCAAATTTTATTTCCTTACGGATTCGTTATGTTAATCGGTTATGTTCGGACGCTTACGTGAATCGTCGTGTACCACATTTGAAAACAACATAATAGCTGTCAATTGAATTGTCAATTTCAGTTTTTGTGTGACATTTAAGTTGTCAAAATAAATGAATCATTACTAATTCCTTTTGTTGAGAAATACGCTTTAATATAAGATAAGGATATTAAGAAAATAAAATAATGCATACTTAATAAATTTAACGACAGATTTATTCTTATAGGCCAAGAAATTTAATACAGGACTCTATATAATTATATCAAATACTTTATTCACAACTGTCAAATAACATACGTATAACTTAACCGATTTTTATAAATTAATGACCTTCGTTACTGTTGCTAATTGAATAATACTGACAGTTCGATAGAATAATTGTATTAAATCGTTATGTCAATTTAAATCCTACCTTTCAAAGAGTATAAACAAAATTACTTTTAATAAGTAATTCTTTCCATATAGAAAATATGAATGTATGTAAACCGGTATAGTAATTCATAGTTTTCGTAAGAAACATAACATAACATAACGTAACTTAAGAAATCGTAGAATTTGGCCAAATTTTATTTCCTTACGGATTCGTTATGTTAATCGGTTATGTTCGGACGCTTACGTGAATCGTCGTGTACCACATTTGAAAACAACATAATAGCTGTCAATTGAATTGTCAATTTCAGTTTTTGTGTGACATTTAAGTTGTCAAAATAAATGAATCATTACTAATTCCTTTTGTTGAGAAATACGCTTTAATATAAGATAAGGATATTAAGAAAATAAAATAATGCATACTTAATAAATTTAACGACAGATTTATTCTTATAGGCCAAGAAATTTAATACAGGACTCTATATAATTATATCAAATACTTTATTCACAACTGTCAAATAACATACGTATAACTTAACCGATTTTTATAAATTAATGACCTTCGTTACTGTTGCTAATTGAATAATACTGACAGTTCGATAGAATAATTGTATTAAATCGTTATGTCAATTTAAATCCTACCTTTCAAAGAGTATAAACAAAATTACTTTTAATAAGTAATTCTTTCCATATAGAAAATATGAATGTATGTAAACCGGTATAGTAATTCATAGTTTTCGTAAGAAACATAACATAACATAACGTAACTTAAGAAATCGTAGAATTTGGCCAAATTTTATTTCCTTACGGATTCGTTATGTTAATCGGTTATGTTCGGACGCTTACGTGAATCGTCGTGTACCACATTTGAAAACAACATAATAGCTGTCAATTGAATTGTCAATTTCAGTTTTTGTGTGACATTTAAGTTGTCAAAATAAATGAATCATTACTAATTCCTTTTGTTGAGAAATACGCTTTAATATAAGATAAGGATATTAAGAAAATAAAATAATGCATACTTAATAAATTTAACGACAGATTTATTCTTATAGGCCAAGAAATTTAATACAGGACTCTATATAATTATATCAAATACTTTATTCACAACTGTCAAATAACATACGTATAACTTAACCGATTTTTATAAATTAATGACCTTCGTTACTGTTGCTAATTGAATAATACTGACAGTTCGATAGAATAATTGTATTAAATCGTTATGTCAATTTAAATCCTACCTTTCAAAGAGTATAAACAAAATTACTTTTAATAAGTAATTCTTTCCATATAGAAAATATGAATGTATGTAAACCGGTATAGTAATTCATAGTTTTCGTAAGAAACATAACATAACATAACGTAACTTAAGAAATCGTAGAATTTGGCCAAATTTTATTTCCTTACGGATTCGTTATGTTAATCGGTTATGTTCGGACGCTTACGTGAATCGTCGTGTACCACATTTGAAAACAACATAATAGCTGTCAATTGAATTGTCAATTTCAGTTTTTGTGTGACATTTAAGTTGTCAAAATAAATGAATCATTACTAATTCCTTTTGTTGAGAAATACGCTTTAATATAAGATAAGGATATTAAGAAAATAAAATAATGCATACTTAATAAATTTAACGACAGATTTATTCTTATAGGCCAAGAAATTTAATACAGGACTCTATATAATTATATCAAATACTTTATTCACAACTGTCAAATAACATACGTATAACTTAACCGATTTTTATAAATTAATGACCTTCGTTACTGTTGCTAATTGAATAATACTGACAGTTCGATAGAATAATTGTATTAAATCGTTATGTCAATTTAAATCCTACCTTTCAAAGAGTATAAACAAAATTACTTTTAATAAGTAATTCTTTCCATATAGAAAATATGAATGTATGTAAA
The DNA here is from genome assembly GCA_963082715.1 of Harpalus rubripes. Lineage (NCBI taxonomy): Eukaryota > Metazoa > Arthropoda > Insecta > Coleoptera > Carabidae > Harpalus > Harpalus rubripes. The sequence continues at coordinate 20,451,263 of OY720455.1, forward strand.
CCGGTATAGTAATTCATAGTTTTCGTAAGAAACATAACATAACATAACGTAACTTAAGAAATCGTAGAATTTGGCCAAATTTTATTTCCTTACGGATTCGTTATGTTAATCGGTTATGTTCGGACGCTTACGTGAATCGTCGTGTACCACATTTGAAAACAACATAATAGCTGTCAATTGAATTGTCAATTTCAGTTTTTGTGTGACATTTAAGTTGTCAAAATAAATGAATCATTACTAATTCCTTTTGTTGAGAAATACGCTTTAATATAAGATAAGGATATTAAGAAAATAAAATAATGCATACTTAATAAATTTAACGACAGATTTATTCTTATAGGCCAAGAAATTTAATACAGGACTCTATATAATTATATCAAATACTTTATTCACAACTGTCAAATAACATACGTATAACTTAACCGATTTTTATAAATTAATGACCTTCGTTACTGTTGCTAATTGAATAATACTGACAGTTCGATAGAATAATTGTATTAAATCGTTATGTCAATTTAAATCCTACCTTTCAAAGAGTATAAACAAAATTACTTTTAATAAGTAATTCTTTCCATATAGAAAATATGAATGTATGTAAACCGGTATAGTAATTCATAGTTTTCGTAAGAAACATAACATAACATAACGTAACTTAAGAAATCGTAGAATTTGGCCAAATTTTATTTCCTTACGGATTCGTTATGTTAATCGGTTATGTTCGGACGCTTACGTGAATCGTCGTGTACCACATTTGAAAACAACATAATAGCTGTCAATTGAATTGTCAATTTCAGTTTTTGTGTGACATTTAAGTTGTCAAAATAAATGAATCATTACTAATTCCTTTTGTTGAGAAATACGCTTTAATATAAGATAAGGATATTAAGAAAATAAAATAATGCATACTTAATAAATTTAACGACAGATTTATTCTTATAGGCCAAGAAATTTAATACAGGACTCTATATAATTATATCAAATACTTTATTCACAACTGTCAAATAACATACGTATAACTTAACCGATTTTTATAAATTAATGACCTTCGTTACTGTTGCTAATTGAATAATACTGACAGTTCGATAGAATAATTGTATTAAATCGTTATGTCAATTTAAATCCTACCTTTCAAAGAGTATAAACAAAATTACTTTTAATAAGTAATTCTTTCCATATAGAAAATATGAATGTATGTAAACCGGTATAGTAATTCATAGTTTTCGTAAGAAACATAACATAACATAACGTAACTTAAGAAATCGTAGAATTTGGCCAAATTTTATTTCCTTACGGATTCGTTATGTTAATCGGTTATGTTCGGACGCTTACGTGAATCGTCGTGTACCACATTTGAAAACAACATAATAGCTGTCAATTGAATTGTCAATTTCAGTTTTTGTGTGACATTTAAGTTGTCAAAATAAATGAATCATTACTAATTCCTTTTGTTGAGAAATACGCTTTAATATAAGATAAGGATATTAAGAAAATAAAATAATGCATACTTAATAAATTTAACGACAGATTTATTCTTATAGGCCAAGAAATTTAATACAGGACTCTATATAATTATATCAAATACTTTATTCACAACTGTCAAATAACATACGTATAACTTAACCGATTTTTATAAATTAATGACCTTCGTTACTGTTGCTAATTGAATAATACTGACAGTTCGATAGAATAATTGTATTAAATCGTTATGTCAATTTAAATCCTACCTTTCAAAGAGTATAAACAAAATTACTTTTAATAAGTAATTCTTTCCATATAGAAAATATGAATGTATGTAAACCGGTATAGTAATTCATAGTTTTCGTAAGAAACATAACATAACATAACGTAACTTAAGAAATCGTAGAATTTGGCCAAATTTTATTTCCTTACGGATTCGTTATGTTAATCGGTTATGTTCGGACGCTTACGTGAATCGTCGTGTACCACATTTGAAAACAACATAATAGCTGTCAATTGAATTGTCAATTTCAGTTTTTGTGTGACATTTAAGTTGTCAAAATAAATGAATCATTACTAATTCCTTTTGTTGAGAAATACGCTTTAATATAAGATAAGGATATTAAGAAAATAAAATAATGCATACTTAATAAATTTAACGACAGATTTATTCTTATAGGCCAAGAAATTTAATACAGGACTCTATATAATTATATCAAATACTTTATTCACAACTGTCAAATAACATACGTATAACTTAACCGATTTTTATAAATTAATGACCTTCGTTACTGTTGCTAATTGAATAATACTGACAGTTCGATAGAATAATTGTATTAAATCGTTATGTCAATTTAAATCCTACCTTTCAAAGAGTATAAACAAAATTACTTTTAATAAGTAATTCTTTCCATATAGAAAATATGAATGTATGTAAACCGGTATAGTAATTCATAGTTTTCGTAAGAAACATAACATAACATAACGTAACTTAAGAAATCGTAGAATTTGGCCAAATTTTATTTCCTTACGGATTCGTTATGTTAATCGGTTATGTTCGGACGCTTACGTGAATCGTCGTGTACCACATTTGAAAACAACAGAATAGCTGTCAATTGAATTGTCAATTTCAGTTTTTGTGTGACATTTAAGTTGTCAAAATAAATGAATCATTACTAATTCCTTTTGTTGAGAAATACGCTTTAATATAAGATAAGGATATTAAGAAAATAAAATAATGCATACTTAATAAATTTAACGACAGATTTATTCTTATAGGCCAAGAAATTTAATACAGGACTCTATATAATTATATCAAATACTTTATTCACAACTGTCAAATAACATACGTATAACTTAACCGATTTTTATAAATTAATGACCTTCGTTACTGTTGCTAATTGAATAATACTGACAGTTCGATAGAATAATTGTATTAAATCGTTATGTCAATTTAAATCCTACCTTTCAAAGAGTATAAACAAAATTACTTTTAATAAGTAATTCTTTCCATATAGAAAATATGAATGTATGTAAACCGGTATAGTAATTCATAGTTTTCGTAAGAAACATAACATAACATAACGTAACTTAAGAAATCGTAGAATTTGGCCAAATTTTATTTCCTTACGGATTCGTTATGTTAATCGGTTATGTTCGGACGCTTACGTGAATCGTCGTGTACCACATTTGAAAACAACATAATAGCTGTCAATTGAATTGTCAATTTCAGTTTTTGTGTGACATTTAAGTTGTCAAAATAAATGAATCATTACTAATTCCTTTTGTTGAGAAATACGCTTTAATATAAGATAAGGATATTAAGAAAATAAAATAATGCATACTTAATAAATTTAACGACAGATTTATTCTTATAGGCCAAGAAATTTAATACAGGACTCTATATAATTATATCAAATACTTTATTCACAACTGTCAAATAACATACGTATAACTTAACCGATTTTTATAAATTAATGACCTTCGTTACTGTTGCTAATTGAATAATACTGACAGTTCGATAGAATAATTGTATTAAATCGTTATGTCAATTTAAATCCTACCTTTCAAAGAGTATAAACAAAATTACTTTTAATAAGTAATTCTTTCCATATAGAAAATATGAATGTATGTAAACCGGTATAGTAATTCATAGTTTTCGTAAGAAACATAACATAACATAACGTAACTTAAGAAATCGTAGAATTTGGCCAAATTTTATTTCCTTACGGATTCGTTATGTTAATCGGTTATGTTCGGACGCTTACGTGAATCGTCGTGTACCACATTTGAAAACAACATAATAGCTGTCAATTGAATTGTCAATTTCAGTTTTTGTGTGACATTTAAGTTGTCAAAATAAATGAATCATTACTAATTCCTTTTGTTGAGAAATACGCTTTAATATAAGATAAGGATATTAAGAAAATAAAATAATGCATACTTAATAAATTTAACGACAGATTTATTCTTATAGGCCAAGAAATTTAATACAGGACTCTATATCATTATATCAAATACTTTATTCACAACTGTCAAATAACATACGTATAACTTAACCGATTTTTATAAATTAATGACCTTCGTTACTGTTGCTAATTGAATAATACTGACAGTTCGATAGAATAATTGTATTAAATCGTTATGTCAATTTAAATCCTACCTTTCAAAGAGTATAAACAAAATTACTTTTAATAAGTAATTCTTTCCATATAAAAAGCTAAAATTACACTAATTTTGTTGTTTTTCATACTTTTATTTTATTCTTAAGCTTAAATTGTAACTGAATAGTAGGTTCTAAGATTTTTTGTTAAATGCCAAATCACTTCATAATTTTATTACAAGAACAACAACAATGACAATTTTTTTCGCATTTGTCATTGAAAAAATATTACTTATTTTTAATACAAACACGTCACTGATATGTTATTGTTTGAAAATTGGGGATAAAGTATAATATTCTATTCGCATGTAATGGCTATTACCAGGCCCGTGGAGAGCTGTTACGGGCCCTGGGGCAAAATCAAACTACCGGGCCTTATAACCCCCCCCCCCCTCTATAATTTTCATGTAGACTATTTTCAATATTTTATTATTAAATACATTTTCTTTTTAACATCAGGGTAACAACAGAAAACAAAATATTCAATACCTATGATTATCAAAGTTTCACGAATCACGATAGCTTCAGAGATAAGGCAATTCAGTTGTACCGGTTTATTATGGAACTATTTAATGAAACTTTCGGTATTTATTTTATAATAAAAGATTTTATCAGTACAAAAATTTATATAATAGTGACAGCGCTGGGCCCTGGGGTTCCTACCCCCCCCCCCCTCGTTAGGCCAGGGTATTACTCATTCGAATGATTTACATCATTCGCCTTCTGGCTGGTGATGCAAACTTCATTCTCATGAATGAGTAATAGTACAAATTACATGCTCATTGGATAATATACTATTAAATAATATGAAGTGGGTACTCGTCCACCGGCGGTATTATACATGAAATTAAAAGTGTTATTATAACAATAGTCAGTTCGTTATACGGGCTAATATGTTTATAATTAATTTTCATATAAGTGACAGATGCTTAATTAAATGAAATACTATGATTTCTACAATATTCGTTTTCAATATACATTTTTTTTTCTTGAATTATGTAAATTTTTTCAATTCATTTTATAACATGCCGATGAACAATATTTAATATTTTCATTGAAACAAATATTATTTTTCGAAAAAGGACAAAAACAAATTTATTTTTTATTCATGCAAGAAAAAATGACAGATAATTTTTCCTTCCTACATTTACATTTTATTTTTATCGTGTGAGTGACAAATGAATTCCTGAAGGGCTAGATGGCAGTTATTTTTCTACGTCTGTTGCTAAAGTAAGCTATTTAAGCTGGCAAAGAGTTACCATTGGAGTCCAATTTTTTCTTCTTGTTTGCCAGGTTAACACTTGGGCCGGATGTATAGTAGTGATAGGGCCTCATCCATAAAATAAATTGCTGATACCCACAAGTTTGTACTCTACTTAATTTTTATAACCCCAAATATCATATACGTATACACCTTTGAGTAAAAAAATACTTTTAGATACTTTTTACGCTCAGACTCTATTTTTTCAAACCCCAAATTAATATTTATTTTTGTTCCTGAGATATTTGCGTTCAAACTTTAAACCAGAAATGCCTGTATTTTGTCATTCGATTCTAATAGTCCAGTCATTGGGGTAAAAAGGGTTAATTCCATAAAAGGTCGGGTATTTTTGATTTTTGGATATGTTGTATAATTAGTGGTCCTAATAATAAAATTCAAATTTTGAAACCGGGTTATCCTATCTTTATCAGAATCAGAGTCGTAGATAAAAAATAAAAAAATTGCAGGAAAACGTTGACAATTCAATTTTTAAATCATCGATAATATACTTTTTACGATGCCACAGTGAAGATAAGCTATTATAAATAGTAAAACCTATTTGACTAAGGGCCGGTATTTCCATCTTCGTATAAAGTGCTGGATAACTTATCTGTCGGATAAATGCACAATGTCGCATCAAAAATTGACATTCAATATAATTTACATCATTTATGCTTTTATTTCGATGCGATATTTTATCATTTATCTGACGGATAGTTATCCTGAACTTTATCCGGAGGTGGAAATACCGGCCTATAGTAATAAATACGTAATATTATTTATATTTTGAATAATTTAAATATCTTTCATAATTGTTATGAGCAAATGGCCAAAAACCTAAATATGTCGCCATTTTGTACAATTGGCGGGAGGTTCCCATGCTTCGATTAATGGAAAATTAATGGAAGATTCCGTAAAAAAGCTTTGGTTGCAGTTACTTTGAGGTAAAATCGAAAATTTCCTGCACTATAAAACCTCTTCAGAAAAAAAAAACAGGTAAACAATAATTAATATATATATATATATATATATTAGTTAAATAATAATAATTAATGAATAATAATAAATAATTTGTAAAACAGTACAAAAAACAAATAATAAAATATGATTCAAATGAAGCATTAAGCAAATCTATCGGTTATACAAAAAATATTTTAGATGAAAGTTGTTGGGAATTTTATTCGGAACAAATTTAAAAATAGCTACTTTTGCCCTAATGCTTATTGGTGAAGAGATATTTTGAAAAAGCCGATTTTTTGCGTTTCTTTCTCCAAGTTGGAGATGGTTCCCGAGGGGCCCCAAAGTCGAAAACTTTTATTTTTTAGGACTCCTAAATACATAACATCCAGAAATCAAACATACCCGAACTTTTGCAGGGCAAATCTACCTATAATGACTGGACTATAAGGACAATATTATACCTGGTGATTCATCGGTCTATTCTTTTTAATAATTCGATGATTTTAAATGTTTTGAGACCAACGCTAAATAGAAATATTTGGACTTTTAAATGGCACAAAAAGTGACCCCTGTGGTGCACTCTCCGGTTGTCAACCGGCCTGAAGTTAGCCCCGCTCAGTCTAGCACCAACGTACTTTTTTATCTTATTAGTTAGTGCATCGTTAGTGCTTTTTAGTGCACTATAAACTAACGTTAGTGCACATTGCATTATTGAGTAAGTAATAAAAATTATGGGTGGGCCAACTTCAACATGAAATTTAATATATACGTAATATATACCATATCATTAGTTAGTGCATCGTTAGTGCTTTTTAATAACCACAAGAGTTTCGTTAGTGCTATTACCATACACTAGAAAATAAGGAAAAACTCTGGGTGGGCCAACTTCAAATTAAAATTTAAGTTTGAATTATTATGTTCTCTATCACTGGTTAGTGCATCGTTAGTGCTTTCTAATGAACCCAATAGTTTCGTTCGTGCTATTACCATACACTCGAAATTAAGAAAAACCTTGGGTGGGCTAACTTCAAATTAAATTCTAAGATTTAATTAATTTGTACCTTGTCACTAGTTAGTGCATCGTTAGTGCTTTCTAATGAACCCAATAGTTTCGATCGTGCTATTACCAAACACTAGAAATTAAGAAAAATCTCTAGGTGAGCCAACTTCAAATTAAATTTTAATAATAATAATATTATACCTACCTATATGGCTACTAACAAAGTCAATAACTATATTATCCTGAAGTCCCGTAGGACAATTTGTATGAATTAATTACTGTATAAATTCTATCACCCATGTTTTAAATAATTCTTTAATTATTATTAAAGATAATCTTTGTTTCTTATTTTGCTAATATTATCCCTGATTTCTCAGGGGTACATATTAATTAAATGTTAAAATTTAATTTGAAGTTGGCCCACCAGAGTTTTTTCTTAATTTCTAGTGTATGGTAATAGCACGAAAGAAACTATTGGGTTCATTAGAAAGCACTAACGATGCACTAACTAGTGACAGGGTATATATTAATTATATCCTAAAATTTAATTTGAAGGTGGCCCACCCAAGGTATTTCTTAATTTCGAGTGTATGGTAATAGCACGAACGAAACTATTGGGATCATTAGAATGCACTAACGATGCACTAATTAATGATACGGTATATATAACGTAATCTTAAATTTTATGTTGAAGTTGGCCCACCCATAATTTTTATGTTTTACTCAATAATGCGATGTGCACTAACGTTCGTTAATAGTGCACTAAAAAGCACTAACGGTGCACCAACTATTAAGATAAAAAAGAACGTTAATACTAGATTGGGCGGGGCTAACTTCAGGTCGGTTCCGTGTCATCAATGCTAGCTCGTGAGGTGACGCCTGGTAAACGTCCGCACGGTACAAATATGACATCATCATTTCCAAAAATCTGTGTACAATGGGTAATATGCCGTCATGATATATTTATTTATTTTATTTATTACATAACACATGTAATAATGAAATATCGGATTGAAATAGATGAAATATTAAATTAATTAATATTTTTAAATTTGAAAGGTATAATTTAAAATAATGAAATGCAAAGCCTTCTGTATTTAATAAAAATGTAATATTTAAACCATTATAATTAGCCATTGTATTTTGTAATAATATAGCACTATGATTGTTTTTATACTTTTGGATAGTAAATTTCATGTACTTTTCATATTTGAATAAATATATATATATATGTTGTTCCATTTGAAAATTTAAACTTACATACCACTGCGTAAAAATGGAACACCGTGTAGATAAAATGTTTACTGCAGATTTTAGACCTTTTAATTCAAAACAAACTTCGTTCGAAAATTAAATTTAAAATAATCGAGTTATTAAAAAAGAAAAGACCGATCAATCATCCTGTAAAGTATACAAAGTTAAAAAGATCAATACTGAATAAAAGTTCTAGAGCAAAATAACTGAAAATGGCAAAAAATCTACCATTTGCGATTTTGACCATTTCCAGGGATTTCATTTTGTTGGTTAAACTAAACTATTTAATGGGACAAATTTTATAAAAATTGGTAAAGTTGTAATTTTTCCCGTCGAAATGGATAAATCTTAATTGCGGCTTGAAAATTTAGAATCAACCCATTGATACCGCTAAATATCAAATTTGGAATTTCGAAAATTTTGAAAAATTTGGAAAATAAATAAAAAAATCTGATGTCGCCAACACATAACCTCCCGTCAATTCCATGTTTAAAATAGCAATGAGCTTCCGATTGATCGTTTGTAAACAAAATCTAATTCCTCGTTTCAATAAATAGAAAAGTCTGTATTACGAAATTTTTGATTATATTATGTTTTTCCACGAAAATCTGTTAAGAGCTCCGAATTAAGTACCACTTCCGGTTTAAGTATAGTCAAAATCGAGTTTTAAATACCAAATTTGATTAGTTTTGGATCGTGTTTTAATCTATTTTTTCAAGAAAATCTGTTTCTGTAAAGTACTACTTTCGGTTTATCAATTTTAGAAAAAAGTCTAATACTTATGTCGTTCTCATTAATATAGAAGTCCTAAATATCAAATTTGAAAAGTTTTGGAATATATCATAATATATTTTTCACGAAAATCTGTTCAGAGCTTCAAGCAAAGTATCATTACCGGTTTATCAATTTTAGAAACCGAAAATTCGTATAGGGTTTTATAACAATTATTTCGAGAAAAATGGTATTAAAAATACTGTTATAATATTACAATAGGCTATGCAATACATAGGTGATACGTCTGTTGCCTAGTTACGCTAGTAGTAAACCCATTTTTACCTTCCGCTGCCCTTGGTAAGGGAGGTACAGGGATCGTGCTAAAAATCGTATCGAGATTTTGGTCCTTATAAAACAATTTTAACATTTTCACGATGATGTCTGTGTGTATGTATGTGTGCGTGGATCCTCCACTTTATCTCAAATAATATTACTCAGAAAATTTTGAAACCTTGTTTTTCGAACTTTTTCTATTATGGAAAGAGCCCATTAGATTTTGGTGTAAATCGGATAACAGGAAATGGCACTTTACTGGAAGCTCAAAATAGTTTTTCTTCGAAAATACCTTTAAATGTTATTTTTTCGAGATTAATGTTATTATAAAAATTAAAGATTATTAAATTTTCTACAGATTTGCATTATACTTTTTCTACATATATTATGGATAAAGTTATAAAATTGTCTATAATTTAAATCCCAAAACCTGCGCTTTAAACAAACAAAACTCCTTACGTAGTTATTCAAATGTATGTAACTGACAGATAAATGTCACTGTCAAAGAACTAATTTCAAATTAATAATAGTAACGTTTTAAAAAGAACAAAGTAAATGGAATAATAGGAAAGGAAATCAAAACAGTTTCCAACATGAGTAAATATGTAGGTATGTATTTAGATTAATAAAAATTAACGATTTGCAAAAAAGTTTAAGCTAATTCTCATTATTGGATTAGTGAATTCTATTCTATCCAGGAATTTAAAATTTAATCCACATTTTATTATCAAAAAAGGTAGTTACTTGGATTAGTTTAGACTATATTTTAAGAAATAAACTGTCCAAAAATCCAAAAATAAAGATTAACGTAATCTTTTTTGTGACTCGGGCTGTAAATGGCGGGAGGTATTGTGTTAGCCCCATCAGATTTTTTATTAAATTAATTCTAGTTTTTAATACAATTTTTCTCGAAATAATTGTTATACAACCCTATGCTATATTTATATGGTTGAAATCAAAAAATAATATTCTATTTAAACTGCTAAAAAATTATATAGGGTGCCATTTAAAAAAATATAATTTTGTTCTAGCGTTTGAAAACCACTGGTTAAATAT
>OY720455.1:21211960-21234460 GCA_963082715.1 Harpalus rubripes
CACTCACACTCACACTCACACTCACACTCACACTCACACACACACACACACACACACACACACACACACTCACACACACACACACACACACACACACACACACACACACACACACACACACACACACACACACACACACACACACACACACACACACACACACACACACACACACACACACACACACACACACACACTGGGAGGACGACATGAGGGAGAAATAATGACTCGCTATTTCTTTTCGAGTCTAAGGGAGTCGGTATTTTATTCGATGTGGTGGCACTACTTGCCAAAAATACACTTGTAATTCGTTAATAATAATCTTGACAAATAGTTGTGCTGAATCGTAGTGATAAATTTGTAGACCGACAATTGTTATAGAATAGTTTGAATACTTGTTAGAGAGTACTCTTCACCATCAGGGTCCAAGCTTTTAAACGCTGACGTTTTACACCCACTCTGAACCAGGGGTTCTCAACATTTTGCAGGAGATCTAACAGTAACATAATACACTATTATACTATAACCGCACGTCGACACCTAAATCGTATATGTTCCGTGATCAAAGTTGGCAACAACGGCTAAACGCTATTTAAGAACTGTCAGTTGACTGCCGACTGCTATTTAGATTCTAGCACCGTAGTAGATGCGGCTGCTCCCGTTGATCATTATTTTGGGAACCAACGCAGGTTGCGGAGTATTTCCAATTTTATTTTTAAATATTTTCGATGCTCTTGTGATATACATAACTGATAATTGCCTATATTTGGGTGGATTTACTTAGACTGACTAGACTATATTATTATCATATAATTTCATGAAAAGCAATTAATTCCCAGCGGCGTAATAAATAAATCGTTTTAAAGTAAGTATTTTAATTTGTAATTTCATTTTACTATACATAAAGAAAAACAATAATGAAGTTAATAGTAGGTACGTATAGATATATGGATTGATATTTGAAGTATGTATTAGTACATGAAATAAATAGTATTTTCAAAAACTAAACACATATATATATATATATATATATATATATATATATATATATATATATATATATATATATATATATATATTTTAGGCAAGAGAATATTATTGTTATTGTAATTCATATGCATTTTTAATTAAATTCATACAACTGAAAATCAACGCATATACTTCCAATATATTTACCTTTGAAATATAACCTTGCCTTTATTTTCCAATAATAATTCTGGAATTGTAAAAAAGTCAATTTCTCTATTCCATATCTTAAATTGGTGAAAGAATAATTTCCCTAAAAAGTCTTTTTTAAATGACTATATTTTAAACTTTTTTGTTTAGTTTTTTGCAAACCGTTTTTATTGGACACCTGAGTGGTGGATTAATCATATCAAATGCTTCTTTGAAACCCACTTCTCTTATTGACATAAGAGTGCATATATTTCTGGTTCGTTTCGGAGCCATGGATTCACAGCTATCTAGAAGTTCCTTGAATTTGCATTTTGTTGCTGTCAATTCGACCTAAGGCAAACAATAGTTATTTGTGTACTAAGAGCGCAAAATGTTACATTCCGAGGCATTCTGTCGAACTCAACAATGTATATTTGCGCTCGAAACACACAATATTTTTTCTACAGTCGCCACAATAAATTTAACATTATTTAAAAACCTACTCTAATTTAAAAGTTTTGTTGTTTGTTTATTTGTTGTCACTGATTGTTATCGCAGAGTTAAAAATTCGGAGAAAGTTGTTTTTCTATTTTGTTGAATATGAGCGGCTTATAATTGCTGTCAACAAAACCTTACCATCTGTATCGTATTTAAATCTAATGTAGCCAGCAAATACCTCTCGTCATTTAATTTTTATTAATTTAAGTACATACGAGCTCAAACGTCATCTGTCAATTTGTCTGTGTTTTATTTGCATTGTTGACAATGACAGTTGTATATTCTTTTGGTAATATTTGTGATTTATCAAGTGAAATTTCTACAAAATATGGTGAGGCTACAGTGAAGCTTATTCCGACCTAATTTTTTTTCAAAAGAGCTAGAGCATTAGCTCGTCGAGGTGTACTTAAAAGCAAACATAGATATTGGGACGAATACGTGTCGAAAATATCGTCCAATACAACTACATATGAATGTTTTTAAGGGTTAGACGTATTGTAGAACATAATAACTTTACTGGTGCAAATTGTTTAAGACTAAGTGATGGTACTTACGTACGTGATCCATTTACTATCGCTGAAGTTATGGCAGACCAGTTCCAAAGTGCAAGTAGTACTTCAAATTATGAGCTAGGACCGTAATTTTAAAGCGAACCGAGAGCTACCTATAAATTTCAACACTGCTGAATTTTTTAAACATTATAATCCTTTTATACTTTTTGAATTGAAATATGCACTAAATCAAGCAGTCATCATGACCAGTTTCAGATAGAGTTACAAATGATATGTTGAAACATCTATCGTATGATTATAAAGTAGATTTGCTTTCAGTATACAACAAGCTCTGGGAAGAAGAAATTTATCCTGGAAAGTGGAAGGAAGCCATTATCGTTCTTATCCATAAAGACGGAAAAGATTTAATGGCACCGTCTAATCGTAGGCCTAGTAGTCTTACGTCTTGTAACAGAAAGATATTCGAAAGAATGATCAATAAACGTCTTGTGTGGTGTCTGGACACCAATAATCTGTTACCAGAACATCAGGCAAATTTTCGGAAATTCATCATCTTGTTTATCTGGAAGACGCAATTCTCACTGCATTTAATAACAAAGAACACTTAGTAGCAATGTTCTTTAATTTGGAAAGACCTATGATATGACACGGCGGTACAATATTTTAAAGAAGCTGCATGCGTGGGGTTTTCGAAAAAAACTCCCTCAGCTTGTGTCATCCTTTTTCTCAAACCGCAAATTTAGAGTACGTGTAGGTACATCCCTGTCCTGTGTCAGGACTATAGAGAACGGAGTTCCACAAGGCTCAGTACTAAGCGTAACTCTGTTTGCTATTGCGGTTAATGAGATTATATCAATAATCGGTAATTCCGTTCATATTTGTTTATATGTAGATGATCTCGCCATTTTCTGTTCAAGCAAGAGGATTGGATACATTAGTAATAAATTACAAACCGCAATAGACAAAGTAATGAGTGAGGCTGACCAGCTAGGTTTTAAGTTTTCTCGAGAAAAAACTCAATGCATGCACTTCTGTAGGCTAAACCGTCCACACTTTGTACCACACTTATATATAAGAAATGCAATAATTAAAGTCGTAAGTCAGATTCCTGGGGCTTATCTTTGACCCTCAAAGTTCTTAATTGTTTAAAAATGATGGCAGGGACTAAATGGGGGGCCGAACCAAGGACATTGGTTAAAGTTTATCACTCTTTGGTTTTGTCTAAGACTGAACGAACTATCCTTAGCAGGATAGATTCTATACACAATCAGGGCTTAAGATATGCTCTTGGAGCTTTCTTAACTACACCCACAATAAATAATAAATCTATACTCCAAATCAGGGCTGACACCACTTCAGATTAAAAGGAAGAAAATTCTTGTCGTATATATATAAATAAAACAAAAGCAATACCAAATCATAAGAATTTCAAAATACTTTTGAACAACAGGAACTGGTGCAATCGACGATAGATATTAACCAAATCAGTAGGTATCCGTGCAAAAGAATTTTTACAAGAATTACATTTTGATCTACTATTACCGATTCCCCTAGGGGAAATTGAAGTTCCTCCGTGGCAAATACCAGAAATACAAATTAAATACGATCTAACTAATTTGGATAAATCAAACAGTCCACCAGTGATGATTAGATTGAAATTTCTAGAAATATTCCACAACTACAAGGATAGATTGGTTATATATACACATGAGTCAAAAACTCACCATGATACTTGTTGCGCCTGTTTTTGTAAACAATACAAGTTGTGCATGGACAATGCCTCCTATTACGAGCATATATACAGCAGTATCATATGCTGTATGACAAGCACTACGTTATTGTGAATATGTTGGAACATTTGATAAGTTCATAATAGTAAGTGACTCTTTAAATGTTCTTCAAGCTCTCTCAAAGCCTTTTACAATTGACCCGATAATACAATATCCCTGATAAAGTATTATCATAATCAAGGAAAAGATATATCATTTCTGTGGGTGCCCAGTCATGTTGGGATTAAAGGAAATGAGATGGCTGATAAAGCAGCACATATTGCTGCAGAAAATGACTCTATTGATGTATCACTAATTAAACATACGGATATCTGTCCACACCTTAAGAAAGAGGTATTATCCATTTAGCAAACAACATACAATGAAGTGCAGAACCATCTACGAACTATAAAGCCGCCGGTTGCTCCAGTACTACATCCCAGTGATCTTAAGAGGAGGGAATTCATCGTCTTATATTGGGTCATACAAGACTGTCACATTGTTATCGTCTAAGCAGGGATGATGCTCCCATGTAATGTTATAATAACTGTACAACACATCCTTGCAGCTCGTCCAGAGTATGAGCCAGTCAGACAACTTTATAATATTGACAAGAACCTTTCTCTTATTTTCACAGATCATATCAAGTTGAGAAATATTTTGAAATTTTTAAAAGCAGTAATACAGGGAATTTAATTTAACGTGCAACATATGGTCAATCACTTCCATGGTTACTTTATACTACTGTCAAAAAATGTCATTTTGTAATATTTGTCCATTTTAAAATGCAACATATAAAAACTTGTAGTTATGTATTTTCAATACTAATTTCCAATAAATTAGGCTACATACTATTAACAAAAAATCAAAACTTTAATGTAACACATCTTAACAAACTTTGGCTTACAAAAATTCATAATTTTAATGTAATAAATATTCAAAAATTCCTACATTCACACTGAGGCAATATCCTAGTCGCTCGTAGAAAGAATTGACTCCATTTTTGACGTGTTCTGGAGGTATCTCATGTGCTGCAATACTATTTATAATGTTGCATTTTAAAATGGACAAATATTATATTGCTGTCATTTTTTGACAGTAGTGAGTAACCATGGAAGTGATAAACCATATGTTGCATTTTAAAATAAATTCTCTGTATATATAATGCGATTTAAAATTATAAGTTTTTATTAAAGGGGTTAAAATAATATTTGTATTGTGTAATTCAAAATTTAGAAAAATTAAATATAGTTATATTTCAAATTAGAGATTGTTGTAAAATTAATTTTCAGTTACATATTGTTCCTATATTTTAATTGTTGTTAATAATTTTGTGTTACGTATTTATTTTTATATGTTTAAGTTTGATCTTATTGTATTACTAATTCTGTATTGCCGTTTTAATTTGTTATAGGGTAATAACCTATACAGTTGATGCCCAATAAATATAAATATTATTAGTATTATTATTACTATTATTATTTATATTAATAATAATAATAATAATAATAATAATAATAACAATAGTATTATTATTGTTATTATATTATTATTATTATTATTATTATTATTATCCTTATTATTATTATTATTATTATTATTATTATTATTATTATTATTATTATTATTATTATTATTGTTACTTACTCGCCGTACTTGTGAATGATAAAATAATACAATAGAATTCTCGGCGGAGATTGGCAGGGATTAAATTAATAACCCATGTAGTTGTTAATTTTATTGATAGTTCCAGTTACTCATTTTTATAACTTCATCAGGGAAGCGTCCGGTTGCCCCAGTACAAACAAGGAGAAAAGAGAGTTAGCACTTACAATATTTGTGCTCTAGCAGCTCATGTTCAAAATACACAGCATTTTGTAAATTACGACGCAATAACCATACTCAAATTTGAAAATAATTACAAAAAATCTGGTGTGGCCAACACAATACCTCCCGCCATTTACTGCCCGAGTCACAAAAAAGATTATGTTAATCCTTATTTTTGGATTAGCGAATTTTACTCTAATTTTGACAGTTTATTTCTGAAACTATAGTCTAATCTAATCCAATAACTACCTTTTTTTTAAACCCCTCAACAGGATTACATCTCAATTACGGAGTGGGTTCACATTCACATACATCCATGCCTTAGTAGAATTCGAACCCAGAGCCCCAAGGACACTCATGACATGAGGCGTTGCTCTAACCATTGAGTCACCGGAGCTATAATAAAATGAAGATTAAATTTTAAATACCAGGATAGAATAGAATTCACTTATCCAAAAATGAGGATTAGCTTAAACATTTTTGTGAATCGTTAATTTTTATTAATCTAAATACATACCTACTTATTTACTTATGCTAGAAACTGTATTGAATTCCTTTTCTATAGTTCTATTTACTTTTTTCTTTTTAAAACGTTACTAATATTATTTTGAAGTGATTAGTTCTTTGATAGTGACATTTATCTGTCAGTTACATACATTTAAATAACTGCGTTTTGTTTGTTTAAAGCGTAGGCTCTGGGACTTAAATTATAGATATTTTATAAATTTATCCATAAAATATATAGAAAAAGTATTAATGCAAATCAATAGAAAATTTAATAATCTTTAATTTTTATAATAACATTAATCTCAAAAAATAACATTTAAAGGTATTTTTCGAAGAAAAACTATTTTATGCTTCTAGTAAAGTGCCATTTCCGGTTATCCGATTATCACCAAAATCTAATGGACTCTCCATTACAGAAAATGTTCGAAATGCAAGTTTTCAACATTTTCTGAATGATAGTATTTGTGTTAGAGTGGAGCATCCACGCACACATACACATCGATATCATCGTGAAAATGTTAAAATTAGATTGTAAAGACCTTAAAACGTGGTGATTTACCAAAATCTCGATATGCGATTTTTAGCTCAATCCCTATACCTGCCTTACCAAGGGTAACGGGAGCTAAAAAGATTATTTTTAGAAATGTGCCAAATGACCACGAATAACACGGTTAATTATAAAACTACTTTTAAAAACAACTGCATGTATATATATATATATATATATATATATATATATATATATATATATAGGGTGTAAATGAAATAAGTGCATTAAATTTAACCAGTAATATAACTCGTCGAGAGCAACAATATTTCTTAATAACTTTTTCTCGAAATCGCATATTTTTTTAGCATTTTTACCACCCCGTAAATTGACGAGTCGTTCCAAATATTTTTGTAATAATTGAATGCAGTAGCAATACCTATGAAAAATTTTGTTTTAGTAATTGACAGTCCTGTCAGTTGTTGCAATTAAATTTTAACATTAGTAATAAACTTGTTAATAAGGTAAAATTCTGGCAAAATGCTTATGTTTATGATTAGCGGATACACAGACATTGTAATTACCTATGGTGAAGTTCTCAAGGTCAACGAAGTTACACGAAAATCATCCTCTTCGTAATATTTGTAAATTTATGTTGTACCACATACAATATCTTCGAGATTAACACAGTTTGACGTGTCACATATGACAATTTGGAATATTTTAAATGAGTAACAGTTACTTCCATACCATGTGCAAAAATTTCATTGTTTCTAGCATTTCAATTTTGCAAATGAGTTGTATTGTTCACTGATAGGGCTGGATATATTAGAGATAGTGCCTTTAATAATGCACAATACGCTTATTTGATCACAAAAATCCTCATACTGTAAGAAGGAAACACAATTTTCAACAAAAAATATCATTAATTGTTGGGTGGGAATAAATTGACGAGTCATTGGTCCTCATATAATCCCACCTCGTTTAAATGGACAAAAGTATGTACTTACATTTTTTGAATAACGTATTTAAACTATTATGATTTTCCGTGTTCACACGTTGACACACGAAAATTCATTTCATAACCTCCATAACTAGTATTTCCTTCCCACGCTCTTACTCTATTCACAAAGTTCAGAAACCTGTGTTAATACACAATTTTATAATTTTGTTATTTAAATTTTAAATTTCTTTATTTTAAAAATTGTACTATTACGAATTTATTAATAATAAATATGTTTTCCGTTGATCGTTTACTAATTAATGTGTCTACATGTATGCAACCACCACCCGACAATTTTGTGCTGTGTATGCCACCTTGATTATAACAATACTGTACCACTCTATACCAGTCTTGTGCATTATTTTATATAATATAAAATGAAATAAGAAGAAAATAATGAAAAAAAAATATATTACCTAAAATATTAAGTAAAAATATAAATATGACCAACCAATCAGAATGTCTCGTTTTCCATTGTTGTGATTGAATAGCACCTAGCTTTTTAAAAGCGATTAAATTGAAGCTAGCTTTTATATACAAATTTTGCACATTTTGAAGGCATATTTAAAATGAAAGATAGGTTGATTTTTTATAAAAAAATGTTTATTACCGGAACTTGTCAAACCACGATATATTCGTAATTTACCAATTAGAGACCCGAGGCACCTTTGTTAATTTTTTGTATTTCATTTTATGAATTTTATATTTTGATTGTTAATTTCTATTGCTATAAGAGTATTGACATTCTTTCTGCAAATAATGTTTAATGTGTTTATTTTCAACTGTTTGCAATAATATATCCTTCAAAAATATCCTATTACATGTATTCGTATTACTATATTTTTATTTCTATTACCATCCACAGTCCTCAAGTATTTGTTTTCCGAATCAAAAATTATCATTTTAGGTACATTTACCGATTTGCCGTATCGAATCGATCAGCGCACGGTATCAATAAACTTGGCCCCTGTCTAGAATATTATAGTCAGTCAGTGGTTTATTGATTTGTATTTGTATTGATATGTTCCACTGTAAAAGGGGTTAGTCAAATACTTCCCTTACCGCACCGCACCACATCTCTCTGCGAAGTTCGGACAAGCGTGAATGAACCGCTTAAAGGGCATCCCAGTCTCAGTCCTCGTGTTATCCAGAATTCCTCTGATCTATTTTCTCCTACTCTTACGTAATTCCTCGTTTCCCTATAGATTTTCTTTACTTCCTCCGTCAGCTCAGTACTTATTCATCTTTTCTTCATTACTTAAATTAATTTTGTCCTCTCTACCTTATGAAAACCAGCTTTTAAATCGATGAACAATGCGTACAGTTTTCCTCCTCTTCTGCCTAACACCCTGTCTACTGGGTGTGAGAGTACGTATACGTTGTCCATTGTCCCTCTATATTTTCTGAATCCTACCTGGTGGTGTGGCAAAATTTGTGTCTCGTCTATTTCTTTTTGTAGTTTGTTCTGCAGTACTATAGCAAAGATTTTGTACATAATGGTCAGCATTGTTATTTCTCTGTAATTTTTTGTCTCTTCTCTTTTCATTTTTTTAAATATTGGCACTATCACTCTTGTCTTCCAGCTTTCTGGGAATTCTTCTCCATTCCATATTTTGTTTATTATTCCGGTCAACTGCTTCACTACATTGTCTGGGCTATTTATCCATACATCATTTTCTATTTCATCGTCTCCTGCCGTCTTTCGTCTTTTTAGCCTTTTTATTTGTTTTCCGATATTTCGTCCTCTACGTTTGCCTCCATTAGGTTTGTTTCTAATCCTACGTTGGGTTTCTCCGTTTGTCCTTCTAATAGGTTCATGAAATGCTTTTGCCATTCTTTGATTTCTATTTTTTCGTCTATTTTTATTTTGTTCTTCCTCTATCTCTCTCTCTCTCTCTCTCTCTCTCTATATATATATATATATATATATATATATATATATATATATATATATATATATTTCTCTTTATAACAAATTATATATATATATATATATATATATATATATATATATATATATATATATATTCCCATACTTCTTGTTCCCCGGTTAAGCTTTTCTTTCATCTTTTCAAAATTTTACTATTTTTGTAAAAGCTGATGTCTTTCTATTCCATAGTCTATTACCGAGCCTTCTCCACTTGGTCCTACGTCTCCCCTTCTTCATCTCCCATTATTGAACCATTTAGTATTCCCCAGCCTCTTTTTTCGATCATGTTTATTAGTTTGTTAACTAGATATTTTTTTAAAAACCCAATGTTGGCCGACATTATCTAAGATAGAGGCGCCGGCGGCAATTTCTTCTGTTTACAAATATCCGGATTTCAATAGAACCCCAAAATAAACAAAATTGCCAAGTATAAACTTTCCCCGACCGTTTTGGAAGGAAATGCCTTTATTTTGTCTCTATTGACTGGACTTTTAATAATAATAATAATAATAATAATAATAATAATAATATTAATAATAATAATAATAATAATATTAATAATATTAATAATATTAATAATAATAATAATAATAATAATAATAATAAATGATAAAATAAAGTAATGGATTTCTCGGCGGAGATTGGCAGTATTAAATTCATAACCTATCTAGTTGCTAATTTTATTTAAATAGAATAAATAAATAAGTATATCATCACGGCATTTTACCCATTGATCAGTGTACCAATCTGCTTTGTACGCAGCTATTGGTAATGATGATGACATATTTTATTTAAAATTCCAATATTTCGTTACTCAATTTTGTAACTTCATCAGGGAAGTGTCCGGTTGTCTAAGCACAAACAAGAAGAGAAGAGAGTTAGCACAAACAATATTTGTACTCTAGCAGCTCATGTTCAAAATACACAGCATTTTGTAAATTACAATGAATCAACCATACTCGAATTTGAAAATAATTACAAAAAATCTGATGTGGCCAGCACATTACCTTCCGTCAGTTCTATGTATTTTATATAAATGTCATACATAAAGTTCTTTCCAAAAGATTATATTTCTTGTACATTACCTTAAGGCAGTTGTATGTATTTTATACAAATTCCATACAGAAAGTTTCTAACAAAAGATCCTATATTTCCAGTAAAATTATAACATAAACCTACTGTCAACTGCACTTGACACTGACACCTTTCAATCAGAATTTTCTTAATGTAGCAGCTGTTTCCAGAGTTATAGCAAAGCAGACTAATATACATGATATTTAATATCTTTATAATTTTTTAACTCCATGTCCATTTAATATGAAGTATAAAATGCATTAAAATCGTATAGAGAATAAATAATTCTTTAATATTTATAATAACATTAAATGTGAAAAAATTATATTTAACACCGTTTTTTCAAGAAAAACTGTTAAAATCTTCAAATGAAGGTACTTCCGGTTGACCAATTATAACCAAAATCTAATCAGCTCTTCACATGGATGTAACGAAGAGGAATACGAAAGAATTATAATTTTTGGAATTATAGTATTAGAGTTATCGCATTAGAAAATTTTGTCACACACAGACACACACACACACACACACACACACACACACATACATACACACACACACACATACAGACATCATCGTAAAAATAGTAAAATCGTATTCTAGGGACCCTAAAACGTGCTTATTCATCAAAAACTCATCACCGAATTTTTTGACCAAAGACAATACCTTCCTTACCTAAAGGTGACGGAAGGTAAAAAGATTATTTTTAAAAATGTATCACATGACCACGAATAACACAGTTAATTATAAAACTGACACACAAAATTTAAGTGCTATTTATGCATATTTACTAAAAAACTTTTAAAAATAACGTAACTGCTTGCCTTCATATTTACCACGCTTTTGGTTGGTTTGCCGCGCAAGCTATGTTCCCTTTTACTTTGTGTTTGCGCCGGACTCTAACCTTACAATTTATACATGTATTCTTAACTAAAAATTTAAAGAAGATCGATGTCTTTACGACGGTTAATTCTCTAATTTACTTTTATAGTTAAACATATTTGGAGGTATATTTTCAACATGTAAACCACAAGTTGTACAACACAAATACATTTTAGTATTCCCTGATGAAGTTACAAAAATGAGTAACGAAATATTGGAACTTTAAATATAATTTACAGTGTACATTAATATTTTTTAATAAATTTTATTACTTTCATTATTATTTACTACCTAATTATCTACTTGACAGATAAATAACCCGAATTTTAATGTTGCCTAGCAAGGCCTATTTTCTTTTCAAGTACTTTCAAGTATTTTTCACGCACTAGTGCTTGAAAAGTGACTCTGTACACACTGTAAAGAGTTCGTAAAAAATACTTTTCATGCACGGTTGTAGGAAAAATACCTTTTTTGCTAATAAACTATCCTAGAACCTTATAAAACTACAAATTACCTAATAAATAATATACGTTGCTTTCGGAAGGATTTTTATTATTTTCTCAGAAACAGTAAAAAGTGACGTGGCGGGAAGAGTGCTGAAAGATTAAGACGCTCAAAGAAACATACTTGCGCAGATATATATTTTTAAGAGTCGATGGTAGCAACTGTTACGCAAGAAAAATTGCTATCCACTGAAACAAATAAAATCCGTTTGATATCGATGTTAAAGAAGAAGTCCGAGGAATCTAATTTTACAGTGCTGCAAGCTACGGAAGATGCAGACACATTAATCGTCAACACAGCTATCAGCATGTATTTATCATTTGACTCAGTTTCATCGCAGATAAAGACGTAGATCTTTTAGTTTTCTTGACAAGGTTAGCAAAAGATCACTTGAATGTTTTCTTTAAAAAACAAGCAAAGGCAAAACTGTTGAAAAGATATACTCTTCAAAAATTTTCCAGTTTGGCGATGATATAGCAGACAATATACTTTACTCACATGCATTCAGTGGCAGTGACACTACATCTGCAATTTATAGTCAAGGAAAAATGAAGTGTATAAATACTTTTAAGAACAAAAAGCAATTAAACCAAGATCTATATATATTTAAAGCGTCGAATGCAGATCCCGAACTAGTTGCTGTCTCAGAAGAGAATTTCTTACTTGCATTCCAGACGAATGGGGATGGCAGAGAAAAAAATTTACTCCAGTCACAACCACAAAACATCCTGTTCCAGAGAGAGTTGTAATGGAAACTCCTGTAAAAACGTTGCCGAAGTTTTGGCAGAGGAAACTGAGGAGGAAAATGAAGATGTGGTCCAATTAAAAGAAATATTCAAAGAATTTTTAGCATCCTTGGAAGAAGAGGAGAAAGAAGAAGCAGGAGATGAAGATGAATATAAAAAGAGTGATTCCGTAAAGAAAAACCTGCAGAAGAAAACGTACATACATACTGCTGCGGATACCATGTTTTAAAAAATGCGTCATTTGCTATACCTCATAGGTGATGTGGAAACGAGTAATATGTAGACATTACATAAATATTGATAATTCATATATGCTGTGACGAAGCTGGGCTTCGCACAAAGTATTTAATGTTATTTTACGTCAGGGTTTCATTTTCATTCGTTTTTCTAAGTTACATTTTGGAATGTTATCGGTTCAGAGACACTTAGAAGTAGTACAGGTTGAGGTAGTACTATAGAAATTTGTGTGTAGCAGGGTATTGTTACGGTTTTGCAGAGAGTACTGTAAAGTATTGAGAAACTACCTTTGCAACCCTTATTTTGTTTAATAGCAGTAAACCGCAATTTCAATTGATTATAGAGCTAGTACTAGTAAGCCGTTTAGTATGAAAACTTTTATTCGGAGTTAGGAGGACAAGGGCTTACGAATCATGTTATTGTAAACCTGGTCTCTTAGGTAGCAACCCTTGTTCCAAATATTACATTGTATTACCATTGTCACATGCTTTCCAGACCACTCGGTGCAAGTTTAATTTGGTTTCTTAAGATTTGGCTATAAAAGCCGGGGCCGATTGGCAAGTAAGGAGAGTAGTGTTCCTCCGCGAGAAGCAGGGAGCTCTGAGAATATAGCGACCCTCAGCGAGAAGCCGAGAGAGTTTGGTAAACCGTGAAAACTGCTGGAAAGTGCACGTAAAGTAAATAGCGTTTTTGTGGAAAGTTCAAAAACGGGATTTTTTTAGACAGAACCGAAGTTCTGGGTAGAGTAGTCCGGTGGTAAACCACGCGACCCAATATTTGGGTGCAAAGCGTCACGTTCCCTGTGTCACCCACCGAGAGAACCTCGACTCGTTGAGTGGAGAGACTATCGATAACCCTCAGTGGAGATTCCTAAACCAGGGACCGCGACGCCGCCACGTTTGCCGCGTGATTTCTGTCGCGACCCAAAGTTGGGTGTTCAGAACGTTCGTTGAGTTAGGACTAATCCTCGGAGAGAACCTCGACTCGTTAGAGTGGAGAGATCACCATACCTCGGAGGATAGACTAAAACAACGACCGTCGGCTCCGACGAGCATTGAGATCGGGGAAGACGCCCAGTGAGAGTTAATAACGTCTCTACCTACTGGAGATCGTACCAGTGACGTCATCATCTGGTTTTTCGTCTAAAACTTGGGAACCGTTCGGGGTACTGAAGTACCGATTTCGATATTCAATTTGGACACGTGTAACGTGACGCCAACGCTGATCCGCGTCGCGACGCCGGGCGTCGTTTGTGAGTTTCGTGGGAAATTGAAATCTACTCTTCAGACGTCGACTTGTGAGCGTATACCGAGCCAATAACGCTGATCCGCGTCGCGACGCCGGGCGTCGGTTTAGAGTTAGACCCAGGTGGGGCTAAGTTAGACCAAAAGGAACCATCGTATCGAGGGAACGCCGTCATTATTCAAACTATTAAGCTTGCACCGGCCATAATTCAGGAAATTCATTCTTTGTGAGCCAAAGCGACTATAGGAAATTGGCTGTGAGAATAAAACATCTTCATCGAGCCCCGTGTTTTATTTATAACCCTGGACATAACCCGACTGTGATTATCCGAGATTGGCGCCCGAGGCAAACTTGTGCCAAATACCTTGTGCCCACCCCAAAGTTCGTCACAATGCATACGTATTATGATATAATAACAAAATAATAACGATAACAATCAATAATCTTTCAAATTGACAGGGAAAATCCGCTTTTTTCTGTAATAACTTTTAGACCGTTGGCCTGAATAAAAATTGTTTTATACAATAGTTGTAGGAAATCTTATTGTATACATTTATGTATATAACTATTTTTACAGTAAAATGCAGCGGAAACGATATACTTTTAAAAACCCCAATGTTGGCCGACATTATCCAAGATGGCGGCGCCGGCGGTAACTTTTCGTGTTTACAAATTTCAGGATTTCATTAGAGCCCCAAAATGAACCAAATTGCTAAGTATAATTTTTCCCCGACCTATTGCAAGGTAAAACTACCTATTGACTGGAATATATTATTGTGTCGGGTTTGTGCTAACCCACTAATAGTCGCCGATAGTGTGAACATAGTTCAGTAGTATAAACATTATTTTTTACTTAACCGAAGATCAACTGATTGTTAATTTAATCGATCGATTTTGCTCGTTTAAAACCAAGTTCATTTCTTAACTGACATTTGCGAATGCCACAATTCAAATGTTCGTTGATTATTATTATTTCATTTTGGTAAAACAGTGATAAATCCAATTTTGATTTCACTTTACAGTACTATTTGAAATGTAAAATTTTTATTCATCAAGCTCAGATAGTGAGAAAGATCAAATTATTCATTTTAGACGTCCCCGCGTATTTCGGGATAGAAACAATTCATATGAAGTTTACGATGACATGGAATATAGAATTCAAATTAAGATTTCGATTTAATAAGAATACAGTGCGTGAATTTGTGGATATTTATAAAGTACACAAATTAGATCCAGTCACACTTTAGTTGAAAAATATACTGCGGGTCGAATAGTACACAAAGTAGTACACCATATATGTAGCATTGCTTCGTCCTAATTACATTAAAATGACCCAGACAAAAAAATGAAAAGTTAAATTTAATGGAACAATTTTTTGTAATAGCCAGTTTCTGGATCGTTTTTTATCAGTCATCATTACTCTCTTACAATTTTATTTGATATATCATAAATATCTGTGAAGTAAGTTACATAGTAAACTTACCGACTGAGCCGGTTTAAACTTTGTTCGGTTGAACTTAATGTTTGGAAGTTGACTGCAGTTCGGGATAAGATTTGACTGCGCGTTATACTATCGGGCATAAGTGGGACATGCGTGATTTTATGTATGTATTTATATATGTATGTATTTTGTGATTGGTGAAAAGTCTACAATTTTTTACTCGTACAAGTGCTCCAGGCTCTATCAACATTAAGAAGTTTCCACCACCACAGTAACTACCGATGGGGCATGTGAATCTTTAGAATTGGCGAAAATACTTATTGTACCATATTACCTAATCGTTCATCAAAAGTTTCAAATTGTTACTCAAAATATATTTGTCAGAAATTGACGTTTCTGGTTTCTTTTTGTTAAAAATAAGCATTCCGCAACATGTTTCCAGGTAACACTTCTCTACCCCTGTACTACAATGTATAATTTCTCGGTCTAAAAATATCAACGTAAATTAGTACAGTACATAGTGGACAGCATGAAATAAAAGATTTTTACGGAATTCTGTCCAGAAAAATGCGCTGTCTAGCATATCAAAAGTACCGAAAATCGGACCATGAAAACCTCCCGCCAATTAGCAAAAATGGCGGCATTTTTATGTTTTTGGCTATTTTATCGAAAACATTGGTCCGTATCAAAATTTTACAAGAATACAATATTAAAGCTTAACATTTTTGTACAAAAAAAGGATTGTTGCACTTTTTACCTAGAATGAACTTTCAAAGCATAAGTTAAAAAACATTACGAACTCATTAATTAGTCTAAAAGGTTTTACTATTTAAAACAGTTTTAATTTATCGTGGCTTTGAAAGTAGTAATTATCGATGATTTTCAAATAATTTTTGTCAACGCTTTCTTGCAAATTCACTTTTTTCATTCACCACTTTGATTCTGTTAAAGGTAGGATAACGCGGTTTGAAATTTTGAATTCAACATGAAAATCTCTTTCATAACATGTATTATATGACTTTTGCGGATGGGAGGTTCGGCAGATACTAACAAATTAAACTTACATGAACAGTTTTATAAAGAAAGCATTTGTTTACACTAACATACATTCATAATCGACAATTTTTGAAAACTGTAATTTCAACGTCAACGCAAAGTTGAAGTTCAAAAAATAAAAAAAAAATAGTTTTTAAATGGAACGCCTTAATTTTTTATTTTTTAAATGAATTCTACGTTAAAATATAGAGGTAGTTTGTATAGCATGTCCTATGTTGAAAGTTAATAGATTTTTAGTAAAAGGGAAAATATGTAAATTGCACTTATTTACATTAGTTATTAATTTTAATTTAAGTGGAAAAAGCAGAAAAATATATTTAGTACCTTTTTATTATTTTTTTTATTTTAATAAAAATTTTATGAATTACTATCATATTAAATGCAAATTACGAAGTATACAGAAATAGAAAATATAACATAAAACTAAAACAAAATGTTCATTGTCAACTAAACTCTAGACTTATAAACAAATACAAACACAGGCAACTTTGAAGACAGGATATGCTACACAAACTGTTCTTATTTTTAAATAAAAATTCATTTAAATAATTGAAAATAGAATGTTATATTTAAAAAAATATATATTTTTGAACTTCAAATTTACGTTGACGTAGAAATTACAATTATCAGAAAAGTGTCGATTATTAATTTATATTATTGTAAATAAAAGCTTTCTTTATAAAACTGTTTTCACAGATTATAGAAATTCGATTCCATTCTCGAGATAAAAAATCTGATGTGGACACCACACGACTTCCTTGTACGCAAGACCAATAAGAAGATGAAGCATAGACTCAATCATAGAATTGCACGTATTTGACGTAATTTGACATTAACATCTATTTTTTTATTTTTTTGTTATTTTTTGTCCTAATCCATAGCAAGCTTCATTACAAAAACCAAAAAGTATATAAGTTTTAAATGTACATATCTCGCTTATACATAGGGCTAATTTAATAATACTTGATGTGCTAGACGCAGAATTTAATTCTCTAAAACTCTTATTTGAAGCATTTATTTCTAAAGTTAAAATGAAACCATTTTATTCAAGAAAAACTGTTAACAACTTCAGGTAATATATCACTTCCGGTTAGCCTGTTTTAACCAAATTCTGCTATGTTATTCCAATTGATATAAAAGTCTTACATACTAAATTTCAAAAGTTTTGGATTATATTTTAATATAGTTTTTCATTAAAATCCATTATAGGCTTCAAATAAAGTACCAAAAAGGGAGGTGCACAACTAGATGTTATAGAAGTCCTAAATACAAAATTTCAACTTTCTACGGCTTACCTTTTTTGAGTTATACGAGATACGTACAGACGTCACGACGAAATTAGTCAGAATGGATTCAGGGATGGCCAAAATGGATATTTCCGTTGAAATCTGGAAACCGAAATTTTTCGCGAATACAATACTTCCTTTACTTCGTACAAGGAAGTAAAAAGTGGCCGTATTAGAGAAAAAAAATAATAAAATGGTTGGTCAGGAGTAAAATATTTTTATGGCATCAAATGTAAAATTTTCTGCTGAATTCAACGATAAAATAAAATTATACCATGCTATTTAAAATAAGAAAGTTAGGGTCTACTTACGGTTAAACCGGAAGTTCTACTGTTTTGAAAATATTTTAGCTGAAACGGGCATGTCGGAAATCCCAACTTTCCAAATTTCGTGAAATAATATTGAATAGTTTTTGAAATAGCGATACCGTAAGCTCGTTCTGGGACACCTAGCGATATTTCTAAAAAAACAAGTAGGCAGAAAGTAACAAAATTTTTATGTAATGTTATTTTGAGAACGAAATTAACATTAAAAACAAAAGTGTAAAACATATTTTAATATTGTAAATAAATAAAAATAAATGTTTATTTTCCGACCGAGCGATAAAATTCTTTCTCGCGTGGCCCCCATAGCAACCCGCGAAAAATTAATTTGTTGCTTACACCTTAAAAAAATCTGATGTGGCCACCACATTACCTTCCGTCAGTTCTGTGTATTTTATACAAATTCCATACAGACAGTTTCTAAGAGTTTATTCTATATTTGCAGTAAAATTACAACACAAATATACTATGTCAATCGCACTTGACACTGACATCTGTCTCTCAGAACTTTTTAAAGTATATTAGCTGTTTCCAGTGTTATTGCATAGCTGGCTGCTTTATGAAATTTAATTTCTTTATAATTTTTTAACTCAATATCCATTAAATATGAGGAATAGAATGTACTCAAATCGTATAACGAATAAAATATTCTTTTATATTCATAATAACATCAAATGTGAAAAAATATATTTAACAACGTTTTTTCAAGAAAAACTGTTAAAATCTTCAAATAAGAGTACTTCCGGTCGACTAATTATAACCAGAATCTAATCAGCTTTTCATATGGATGTAACAAAAAGGAATACGAAAGAATTATAATTTTTAGAATTGTACTTTTGGAGTTATTGACGTAGAAAAAATAGTCACATACACACACACGCACGCGCGCACACACACACACGCACACATGCACATGCACACACACGCACACATGCACATGCACACACACGCACACACACACGCACACACACACACACACACACACACACACACACACACACACATATACACACTCACAGACATACACAGACATCATCGCAAAAATAGCAAAATCATTTTCTAGGCACTCTAAAACGTACTTATTCATTTAAAAAACTCACCATCGAATTTTTTAACCAAAAACAATACCTTCCTTACATAAACGTATGACAGAAGGTAAAAACATCAACTTTATGATGATAAATGAGACCGTAAATATCTATTTTTCATAGTACTCGTACAAAAATATATACAGGGTGTTAAAAAAAGGGTAAGTCTTTTTGAAGGTATATAGTACTGACCAAAATAAGTAGAAACATGCTAATTAACATAGGTTCTGTTTCCGAGAAAGACACCATTTTGTATTAGAAGGACATCTAAGATGATCTCTGAGAGGTAAACAAAAAGTCTCATTTAAACGAATTCATAACTCGTTTAGTTTTCGAGATAGCAGAGGTAAATCCCGTAAAAACTCATTTTTCTCGGAAACTATTAAAAATCGAACCCATGTTAATTAAGCTTTTTTTACCAAAATTCAATAAAACTTAATAATTAATTTATGGACCTAAAATACTACATAATTTACAGGTATTTGGTGCCATTGCAGATATCACTTCACAATCATTGTTGTCAGTGTAAAAACGGAGGCAATAGCCTGCGAAAAACTGATTTCTTATATTAATCTAAAAAAAAAATCCGATACACATATACATACTGCGTGATGTACAAAGCAGGAACAAATAACTATTTCCCTTATTATAAATTTTAGAGTTAGGTTATAAAGTTGAAGGCGAAGTTAAATGTCACTTCTGGATATAAAGAAATCCTGAATTTTATTTCCGGTTTCGCAGGAAACAAAATCATTGTTGATGTATATCGGGTGTAACACGAAAAGTGGGCCATGCGCAAAAGTAGCTTATTAATTTTAGAGAATAATGGTTCAAATAAAATAGTAGGGAATTAAATTCTGCATCTAATTCAGTCATCATATTTTATTTTGCACATTTACTTAATACGTAGTACTTAATACTAATTTGTTATTTTTATTTCTTCGTTTATCATGTTGCCTTCCGTATATAGTTTTATATTTCCGAAAAGTATTTTAAATTAGCTTTACAGTGATGCTAAATACTCAATCTAGTTATTACATTTTTTAAATTACGATATTTTAATGTATTGTCAATTAGCAATAACATTTGTGTTTTTTTTTTGTTTGAAGAAATATTTTGACGTTTACTTAATGTATTATTTGTTTTTGATTATTTCGTACCATATTAATTGTTTAAGATGTTTAAAAAAGTAAAATTGAATTTAAATATAAATAATTTTTCTGAATCCTTCGGCAATGTTTAACAATTTAATATAATTTTTATATATTTACCATTATGTCTCTGTCTCCTAGTTCTTCAAGTATTTCGAAAGAAGAAGAAAAAGAATACTGTCTATTTTGCAGCATTATTACATTTAAATAATATATCTTATAAGGAGCAATTTCGGGTTTGTCGCAAAATTCAAATCTATCTAATACAGCAATTTTCTTTTTCTGTAGATATTGTACATTAATAATATATATTCAGATGGTTTTATATGTATACTTTACCCAACTATGTACGACAAAAATATTGATAATAAAATACATGAACGTTACTCTGAACATTGTTCTCATTGTATGTAATATATTTTGTTTATATGACTAAAAAATATGTAATATATAAGTAAAGAAAACAATGCAAAAAATATACTAGACAAATTATTAGTATTATTTAGATACATCAGAGACATAACGACATTATAATTATACACAAATTGTGATTATATATTTTGTGTAGATATACAAAATAATAGCATATAATTTAATAAGCATACTCGTATAGTGTAGGCTATATTACCCTAGGATCATGTTTAGTATACGATCCGA
The DNA here is from genome assembly GCA_963082715.1 of Harpalus rubripes. Classification (NCBI taxonomy): domain Eukaryota; kingdom Metazoa; phylum Arthropoda; class Insecta; order Coleoptera; family Carabidae; genus Harpalus; species Harpalus rubripes. Next base: position 21,233,339 of record OY720455.1, read on the forward strand.
TTGTAATCATCCGAGAGTAATATAGCCATTATATGCGAGTCAAATACTATACTTTAACTATCAATAATAACTAAAAATATATTGTGTGGTTATGTTACAGACTTTGAAGTTACAGCGGAAAATGCAATGATACGACAGATGCCAGATGTTCTTATCACATGTTCACATGAATAACTAATTTATTTTTTAATAATATATTATATTTTAAATTTATTAATCAATATTACATACAGAGGTTTATAAAAGTATCGATAATACAATGTAACCCACTTATTTTTTTAAAAAAGTCTTCCCGTGGAATATGAATATTTTATATTCCACTTGTGGAATATGAGTAGTGTTTTATATCTACAGGCGCAAAAACGTACCTACCACCTGATTGAATTTCCATGACAAATAAACCGCGAACAAGATCTTTAATATTGTACTCGTATTAGTCAAGTTTTAGATAATGGATTTACATAAATGAGATTTGTACAATTTTGCACATATTAATTAAAACTTAGATGCACAAGTAACAAAAAAAATATTCTGTAATAAAAATTAGGTTTTAATTAATTTTAAATTACAATAGGTCTGTTCGTTTCGCTACTTTTTCGTTTCTTTAATAAATAATCCACATGACATATTTTTTTCATTAAAATTAAGTTAATATTATAATGTTTTGTGAGGTAATAATAGTGATAAAGCTGCTATTTTGAAATGTCTATTTTTTGCATATATTTTATTAAAAATATACTGATAATTACCATTATTATTCCCTCATTATCATTCCCTAAAGGTAAGTTTTATACAGGGTGTACGGTTGTGCGTCTACGCGTCATCTATAATAGATGACTTACATGCGTAAACAACGTAATTGCCAAATATAGACAATGCGTAGAGAATATAAGCACTGATTAAAATGGGAGGTAGAAAAGCGAACGAAAATTTTAAAAAGTTCAATTTTACTTTAAAGGACGTAAATGACAAATATAAAATACTATGCAATGTTTGTTTAAAAATTTTATCAAATACTAGAGCATCTAGACTCATTAATATGTGCTTCTATACGACTGTTATAGAATAATGTCATTGTTGTATATTTTTCAATTATGGAATGTTTATATTCTGTAAAACTGT